>JAIUZE010001741.1:0-178657 GCA_022085475.1 Heliosperma pusillum
CAAAATAAGGAAAGAAGAAAATAAACTCAATTTCTTCAACATTCAATCTTCGGTCTTCGATCAATCTCTTGCGTGATAACTCGCCAGTCGATTTGATTGCGTGATAATTCGCCAGTCGATTTGATTGCGTGACAACTCGCCATTAAAGAAATAAATTTATTAAACGAAAACTTGTTTTTTTTTGAAACGAACAAATTTATCGATTAATAATTATCAAGAACGTCAATCTTTTCGAACTTGACAAAAATAACGAACACGGAATAATCCGTCAAACAGGAGAACATAATATTTTTGAACTCCGAAAAAAATTAGTCCACTAAGGACATCATACCAAAATCAAATAATCAACCATGAAGATTGACTATCTCACGAAGTAGTTTGATTGCATATCAAACTCTTTTATGTACCCATGTAAGAAAAACATGAGCACCATGAAACAACGAATAACGAAACACCACATTTTTTTTTACTAAACAATAATCTCTAAATAATTGACGAAATCCCGCCGGTGAGCATCAAACATTATAGACCCACCGGCAAGGAGCAGAAAGACGTGTTTTTAGGCCACAAGAGCGTGAGGCTCTGATACCATAAAGACAATTGTATTATTGATAGTTCGTTCGTGTCTCTAACAATTACAATGATATCGTACTTATACTACTCCAAAGATGTAAAGATAGTAATCATATCTTCTAACCGAAGTAGCATAATATTACCTATTCCAGAATATTAATATTATTCCGATTACGGTATATTACAATATACCGTAATATCTTCTAATAGGTAAGAAAACTAGATTGATTCATTATACTACCCATTTTCCCCTATGTCTTGTCTGAGTCAAGATCCTTTATCCCACTTTCATGTTCCATTTTTTGTCCCGCTGCCTTAATGATCGCTTTTATGATATCTAAATATTTGTATTTAATGTTTCATGCTTATGTGTCAAAAAGAGAGACAGTGGAACGCAAGATGGAACATGAAAATGGGGCAGGAAATTTGAACTAAGACGACCCTCAGATTATGGTAGATTTGATTAGAATCTTAGATATATGCAAGGGTGAGTAAAATATATGATGTTTTGTTATACGTATACGATACGGTTTACGGTTTCAACTAATGAATTGCGTATATCTGATACCCTTCATATAAAAATCTCATCGGATACGTATTCGCAAAATTTGTAATCTAATTTACGGTTTTCGATAGGTTTTTTTCTTAAAGAAAATATTAAAATAAAAACATAAAATCACAAACATCGAGTTTCTTAGTGATTCACATTATTATAAAAACATAGAATTACTAAAGAAAAGAATACTTACCCGTAAACATATGTAGCCTTATTCAGTTTTTCCTATGTGAAAATTATAACGGTTATTTGCACATAATGCAATTGAAAATTACATTGAGTAACTGTTTAGGTTACTTCACCGTTAGGAAGCACTTCGTACAAAACTATTTGCTTGGTCATAAACTCATAATCCAAGACCACTGCACATCATTTTAAAAGTACGAGGAATGCTATCTATTTTCTCCCTCCAACCTACTCTTCACCTTCTCCAATTCCCTCTCATAATTGGTTAAACTAATATATATCGTTTGGGTGCAAGACTCGGTTATGGATATAGTTGTCTTTCCTATCTTTATTAAGGTGCATAATGCGGAATTAAGCTGATAGTATGTCGTACAATAGTCTTATTTGAGTAATTGAACCCTGGTTAAGTTCTCGTTGCTATCGGTCCATGACTCATTAAACCACACCTCTTTGGCTATATTTAGAATTTCCTTTACCTTTTATCTCTTCCTACCACTCGTGACCTCGTCAATTTGAGTGTCCCCATCTTCCTATTGTGGGGCTAAATTTAACTCTTTAACTTTTCAGAGGACATTTTTCCATTTAGCTGCCATTCCCTGGTAGACTGTAATTTTGTGCTCCATGCCCCTCTCTCTGTCTTTACCTTATTTTACCGAGTTCGGATCATCTGTCTCACTTTCGTATCTCATCTTGTGTCTCATTGCCTTAATCTTCTAACACCTCATCATTTTATAATATCTAAATAACTACTTTTAATGTTTGTCTCTTATGTCTTAAATGGACAAATAGTTAGATACAAGATGAGACACGAAAATGGGACAGGGAATCCGAATTGTATTTTACCCCTCCTATATAAGATACATGTAGTGTCAATTCATCCTTAACTTACTAAAAATATAACCTACATTTTCTTAGTATTGCTATCCTTGGTCATTGCAGTTGCCTTTTCGAGAGGTTTAGGCTTAATCAGTGAGTACTGAGTGGTGATTGTACTTTTTACTTCCTATTTGCAGCTTTAAGCTTACATTATCATTTACTAAACCTTAGCAAACCTTTTTAATTGATAAAAAAATAAGCACTCCCAGTTTGTAGGATTCAGGGTTTTTGCCCTTTTTTATGCATATTTTGCTGCAATGCCTGAAGCCTGCATCTCATTCTTTTGCTTGTCATTTCTTTGCTAAAGCTCTATCATTCTGTCCCTCTGCTCTCTCTAAAGCTTGGAAAATTCAATCTTTTCGGAGCTGTAACTTTGTTTTACTTTTGAATTCTAATGAGGATTGACATAAGAACTAGAGGCTACAATCCTTAGATTTTCGCCATAAATCGACTAGGGTGTTCTGGATTCTTGCTACAATGAGCTCCTACTTGAATGGAGGTCGTCGAGCTGCCTATGGAATTGACCTTGATGTCATTAAATCCCCTTCAAATTCCTCTAGAACATATCATTCATCTTCACCTTCCTCTACAATATCGGAATCAAGCGATTCCCCAGTCGCTACCTCCATCCGAAAGCAGCGAACTCCGCGAAAACGCCCCAATCAGACATACACTGAGGCAGCTGCTCTGCTCTCAACAGCTTATCCTAACATATTCTCTTCTGATGAATTCTGTAAGCCTTGCAAATTCATGAAACCCCATGAGTATTCTTCCTTTTGCTTTGAAGACTCCACAGATGAGTTGCTCATTCCTTTTCCTGTTGACAAACCGGCTTTCCATATTGATTCAAATGAGACATATGATTATGGTTGCAAAATGATTTCATCAAATTTATTTGATGGGTGTGAAGATTTTGATACTCAATCTATCCTTGACGAGGAAATAGAGGAAGGCGTTATAGACAGTATAATGGGTAATACTAGTATAGATCCCGTGCAATGCCCAGAAGAGGTAACAAATACTTGCAATAATGGTAATGGTAACGGTAATGGTAATGGTAATGTTAATGTTAATGGTGTTGGTGTTGGTGTTGGTGTTGGTGGCCCTGTTGATTTTTGCTATGGGTATCCCATTGGATTAGGATTAAGATTTGATGAGAGAGTTGATTATGGATTTGGAATGATGAGAGGCGAAACAAAGGCATTTAGACAAAATGACGAGGGAGAGTGGTGGAGGTTTCCTGCTGTGAATGTGGGGGAAATTTCGCCTCAACTAAACAAACCTAAGTCACCTATAAAGAAAAAGAAGAAGAAAAAGATGATGAAACTGAACACAAAACCTCTTTTGACACAAAGCAAAGAAAATTCAGCTGTCACTCCCAAGCCAAGTTATAATAGTAAAATCAAGGAAGAATTGACTCCAAATGCAAAGTTATCAAGCAAAGAAAACTCAGTGTCGCTCTCAGAAACACAACCCGGTGCTGGGTTGTTTTTGAAACTTAACTACGAAGAGGTTTTGGATTCCTGGTCCGATAAGGGTTCGCTTTTCTCGGGGGATTTTTCAGGCTCTGAGTTTTCAGGGATGGGTGCCTCGGTATGTTGCAAATATAAGTTTTTTTCCCAATTTTCACCTTCCATTATATTAAATTATTATTCTTGATGCACAGTTTAGCTTAACTTTGGAAGTGATTGGTGTTTACTCTGTTTAGGATTCTGGCTCTAATTATGTTAGTACAGATGTTGATGAGCCAAGTTCTTTTTAAAATAAATGATAATTTCACAACCAATTTGGTATTTCCAGCTACAGAGCTCTATTGTGCATATATGTGTGGTTCGGGTGTACGGTTGGCCGAATCTCAGACCTTGATTGTACAAATTGGAACGGAGTTCTTCACGAACTAGGTTACTTGAGCTGTTTACTTGTGCATATTTAACTCAATCAAAGGCAGGTACTGCTTTAGTGCTTTATGAACTTCAACATGTAGTCCGAACCGAATTGAACACGAGTTTATGAGGAACGAGGTGCTGATTTCTGACAATAGAACAGAAGGGTCTTATTTTAATCAAATTTTAATGCATGTTGTTTTGGAGCCTTTCTTAGAATCTTTGTACTACTTCAGTGTTATTCAAGCATGTCAAATGCACACTAATTAATCCTACAATAATTGACAATTTGACATATGAAGAGAGTTTTTGTTTACTCTTCATATAATTTCTGCTGGCCCCATAAGCTGAACTCTCAGGTGCTTTATTTTAGCTGACGACACTGCGTCTGTTGTTCCCCAAGGAGATTACAATGTTTGAGAAGATGATGTGTTGGTTTATTTTATAGTTAATTCCGCTTTTAATAAAACGCTTGTGATTGTTTATAATTCTTGTGAAAAATGCTCTATTGGTGTACATTGTTTGCCTTGTCTATGGTCACATATTCAGTCTTTTGAGATATCGTTGGAAGTAACTAAGAAATAGCTGAAATATTGAAATGGCAGGCAAGGTTGGCGCAAATAGATCTGTTTAGTGAGAATGGAGCCTTGAGGGAAGCAAGTGTTCAGCGGTACAAGGAAAAACGACAAACACGCCTCTTCTCGAAAAAAATAAGGTACCATGTCAGGAAGGTTAACGCTGATCAACGGCCCAGAATGAAGGTATGCTAATGTTGCTATATGTCTCTACCATGTTAATCATTTATGCAATTTTGATAATGATTTATGACAAACTGGAGTCGGAATTTGTGTTTGTTGAATTGCTTTGTGTTCTGTTTCTGTATCCTTTGCGATTGGGGATGAGCACATTACGAGCATGAGGTAGAAGCGCATTGTGAGCTTAACTAGTTACTCCAATCCAAATTATAGGGTTAGTTTCATTCGTAGATGATTGAGTCTGTAAGACCCTAAATATTGTCTTGTAAGACCCTAAATTTTCCTCACTATATAAATTGTGAAAGCAATCTTTATGTTTTCCTCTCTTCAAAATCCTTATACTCAAACAATGGGCTAATTTATGCCAACCACCTCAAACTACCACAACTCACAGCCTTTATCCCGGCTTTAGAGTTAAGACTGACAGTGAACGCGGAAACTGACACTCATAGGCCGGCGTCCGGCGATACATGCTTTTTCACATTTAAAGGCGATGTTATTGTTGTCGTCGCGTTCAATCATGTGGGGAAAATCAAGTAACAAATTTCATCCAAGTTAAAAACATATTGGGATGCAGAATTATTCTGCCTAGTTAAATATATTATCTTTTTGAATCTCATTCCTCCCTTTTCCCTAGATAATATATCTATCTTGTATACAGTAAATTGATACAGATTATTAAATTTTGGCTGTATATTGTTGTGACAAACATAATAAATGTTGACATGCTGAATTTAGTTTCACAAGCTTTATATCACAAAATTTGACGTTTGTATACGTTTTATCTTGCAGGGACGATTTGTTAGAAGGCAAAAGTCAACTGTCAGTGAAGAAACATAGAACAAAATGGTGGTTTATGACGGGTATAAGTGTCACCAGTGGTGGAGCTAGGGTGTTTAGCATGGATGCTCCCCCGACGAGTTTTTGAAAGTTGGTGTTAAATTTTTCAAAATTTTTTCGTGCAGTCATTACTCTTTCGCCCCCCTAATTTGACATCTGGCTCCGTCATTGCCTGTCTGAAGCTTGCGATGGGCCAAGTACTACTCATGTGAGGTAGATAAAACAGAACAAAATGCTACTAACTAGCCACTCTATTTATGTCTTATCTACCCACATGGATAATACTTGATCCGTCGTAAACTTTTAACGGATATGCCCGTCGTAAATGAGACTTACCGATCAATCTTTTGCCTTTATGTAATATATAGCAAGATTTATTTTTATGTAAGAATTTTGCCAAATATCCAAGTGAAGTGTAGCTGGTAATCTGGAATAGGTAAAACCTAATAGAGATAATTGAAAGTATTATGAAAAATTTATTGTGGATGTTCATAAGTCTCACTATTATGGATGTTCATAAATATAGGATTATTCTAGATACGTTCTTTTGCATTTCTATGACATAACTCTCGTTTGTACTTGTGTGTATATATATCTCTTTGTACTAATGAGAAAGATACATCTCTCTACCATTTCTCACTTACTTCCTTACACTACAAGAAATCTTGAAACAGGCGACCGTTATAAGGCGACAGAGTTCAGTAGTCGCCAATTTGGCTACTGATTAAGTAATTTGGCGACTGAATGTAGTCGCTAATTTAGCGACTGAAGGAATTCCAAAAATTTTCACTAAAAATCTCGGGCGACTACCATCCGTCGCCAATTTGGCGACTGATTTCAGTCGCCAAATTGGCGACTGCCACATCCGTCGCCAAATCTCTTTAATTGATCCAAAATCCGCGACTTTCCCTTCTTCCTTATCTAAACCAAATCTGAAAAAAAAAAAAACAAACCTACGGCGATTCAACCCCTACTCCGACACCAAGCTCCGACACCACGCTCCGACACCAAGCTCCGACACCACACTCCGATCACATATCCGTCAACCACCTCATATTCTTTTAATTTGTGACGGTATATTTATAGTTTTAATTTCAATTTCTTAAATTAATGTTAAGTTTATATGTTTAATTTATGATTTTCATTAGTTTTTTGATGATTTGATAGATTTATTGTAAAGATTTGTGATGTTTATTAGGTTTTTAGATGTTAATTACTTAGGGTTTGGTGAAGTTTGAATTAGTGTTAATAATTGTGGTTAGTATTGGAGTTTGATTAGTGGTAGTGTTGTTGATATTATTAGTATTGTTAGTATTAATTTTGTTGGTATTGTTAATTTTGATTTGGGTTAGTGTTGTTAGTAATGGGGATTTGATAATTTTCATGATTTGTGTTAGTGTTGGTAGTATAGGGGTTTTGGTTAGTGTTTTTTTATTAGTTTTAGTATGTTAATAATATTAGTGTTATTAGTACTCCCTCCGTCCCGGTCATTTGTTTACCATTTCCATATTAGGGTGTCTCATTCATTTGTTTACCTTTCTATATTAGGAACATAATGTATGAGTAATGGAATCACCCAATGGGACTATTGTCCACTTGTCATCCATCTAGTATAACCACAAATGGTCCCCTCCCATTTTCTTAATAATTGTGCCAAAACTAAAGGTAAACAAATGACCGGGACGGAGGGAGTATTATTTTGTTAGTATGGATGATTTTGATTTGTGTTAGTATACTAGTCTTAAGGTTTTGATAAATATGATTGTTTGTGTTAGTGTTGTTAATATTTGGGGTTTTGATTAGTGTTATTATTTTTTTTACTTGTTGTCTTGGCTAATGTTTAGATTAAAATGAAGAGATTGGAGCGTACATGGATGTACGAAGATAGAATTGATAAGAAAAGACGTCCTACCGCTAGATTTATAAAGGGGGTTGCCGAGTTTATTGAATTTGCTAGAGAACAAGACGAGTATGATTTAGTAGCACTGAAACTTAGGTGTCCTTGTATTAAATACTCGCACATCAAGCCAATCAAGTATATTTCGCTTCTTATCCAAGCACGAAGAATGATCGAAATCAAAAGCAGTGGTGTGCAATCTTTAAGACAAAAGCACGCTCACAAGTAGATACAACTTTTTTTCAAGAAGAAATAGTATCTAGCGGGTTTATGTTGTCTCCACCTGATGAGGACATTTATGAGAATGGAAATGAAGAGGGTGAAGGTTTAGAAAACGAGGATGGTAGTGATGGTGAAGTTGACGGTGATGGTGGTGTTGATAGTGATAATGATAATGAATCAAATGGTGATGATGATGATGACGAATTTGATGATGATAATGATTAATTGGGTAAAGATATATTTATATATATTTTAATTAAGTTTTTTATGTTATTTGATGTTTTTTTATGTTATTAACAGTTTATGTTTATGTTTGTTTTTTATGTTATTAACCGTTTCTAACAATTTGAATATTTGTGTAATTGTAGATGGCAGGAGGTCGAGGTAGGCAACGTGGCGGCGGTTCAAACAGACGCCGTAGTACATCTTCAGTCGACGATGAGGAGATGGAGGCTATTGATCAGCAGAGTCCGGTAGTGGTCGAGGAATCGACCAATGACGATGAGTCCTCGGATCAGACATCGGAGACGATCCAGTTCACGCCGGAAGGGAAGATGATACTTGATCCCGCGGGGTTTTGGTAAGACAACCACCAATGTCTTTAATTTATTATTTTATAATTATATTACATTATTTACCATAAATGCATACTATTCCATAATTTATTTTTCAGGTTTTCGTCTCAAAAGGTTGTACGCGGTTGTACTCAGAGTACAAAGATGAAGATGACGGGGGTTGCTCCTACTTGTTGGACCAAGGCTACCTCTGCACAAAAAGAGGAATGGTTCAATAATTTTAGGGTATATTATTTTTGTTTATATTTTCTTACATTATTATAGTTTTTAAATAATAATTTATTTTACTAATACTTACCTTTTAAATTGTAGAAAACATTTGACTGGCCGGCCGGAATAGAGTATATTGTACGTCAAAGGTACAATGAGACGTGCACTAGACGGTTAAGGGACAACATGTATAAGGTTGTCAAGAGGAAGAAGGAGCCGGAGCATATGAGAGGTATTTAATTGTTTTTGTTATTTGTATATAGTTATAATTTTACACATTTTATCATATTTTATAATACTTATTTAACTTGTAGGTGGTGCATATGAAGATATGCTTAAATATCGTGAAACTGAGGAGTTTCAGGCTAGGTCGGCCCAAGCATCCAAAAATAAAAAAGGAGGAAAGAAAGATGGAGCGGCTGAGCCGTCGCATCACGCAGGATCTCGATCTTTCCTGGACCTAGTTTTGGGTGTAAGTTATAATTTCCACTTTTTCCTCAATTTGAAAATTATATCTTAAATTCTTTTTATTATTAAAATCTTCTAATACAAGTCTTTAATTTCTTCTTTTAGAAGGGTAAGAAGAAAAAAGCTAACACGCCCACAGCTCCGGAGCTCTTCCTTGACACCCATTCCCGACTTGAAAACAATAGAAGATATTGGATCAAACCAAGAGATAAGGATTTATATGTAAGTTTCAAACCATTTTTGTATTTTTACATTAAGTTCAATTTTTTGAATGTTTAACAAATTTCAATTTGTAGCTATTTTTAATAACAATGTTTATATTTTGTAGGAATCCTTTTTGGCCGAGAAAGTTAGGCAACCCGACAAGTCCGATAACGAGATTTGGTTCGACTTGGTAAAGGGTTTCAAGAAGGGCAATGTCTACGGGATTGGGTCGGCAAAGGAAGCATTTTACGAAACTCCAAGGGGAAGAATGTCGTCCACCTCAAAGCAAACCTACGAGCCGACAGTCGTGGAAAGACTCCAAGCCGCACTTGACGAGGAAAGAAGAAAAAATGCGGAAAAGGATGAGGAATTAAGAATAATGAAAGAAAAATTCAAGGCTTGGGAAAGCAGGTTCGACAACTGCAACCAAGGTCCGCCTCCCTTTCGGCGGGATTATGATGAAGGCAATGGAGGTGGTGGACTGTTTGGCGAATCCAATATAAACCTTGGCTTCTGATATTAGTTTAGACTTGGGAAACTTGTGACTTATGCTTGTTTAAACTCGGTTTGTTAACGATTAAGAAGATTTGTAAACTTGAAACAGTTTTCTTTATCTATATGAGGATGTTGGTTTCACATCGTGTTGTTGTAAATGTGTGAAATTATGGTTCTTTTCTTGTATACTTGCAGGTATGGTATGGTAACGAAATGGCAGGATGAAAACATAAATTTTCTTGCAATATCACAGGTTTTTTGGCGACTGAAATGTTCATTTGGCGACTACTTTCAGTCGCCAAACCCCCTGTATTTTTTCCAAATTATCAGGCCTTTTGGCGACTGAATGACGACTGACATCAATTCCAAATTGGCGACTGAAAGCCATAGTGGTCGCCAATTTGGCGACTGATGGCGACTGATTTCAGTCGCCAATTTGGCGACTACAAAGCCTATCAGTCGCCAATTTTGGCGACACTTTTTTCAGTCGCCAAATTTGGCGACTGAAATTAGTCGCCCGAATTTTTTTTGGCGACTAATGACTGCGACTGGGTCGTGGCGACTGATTTCAGTCGCCAAATTCATTTTAGCGACTGAAATTAGTCGCCAATATCAGTCGCCTGAATGTTGTTTTCTTGTAGTGTTATATTTTATAACACGTTATCGGCACGATTCTTAACCAATCGAGTGAAAAGAAATTTTGTCCATACTTCATATATTATTAATATTTGATAATCAAAAGGTTCATATCGGATTTTATTATTTTTATTTCGCAAGCAAAGGTGCGTCTCAATACTATTATTATGATTTTCTCTTATATCCATAATATGATAATATGTTAAACCTTTGATAAACTCATATTCAATATTCAATGAGACCAATACGAAACATCATAAAACTGATTGGAACTTATTCCATGCGCATAATTCTCAATTTGATAATTTGATACCAAATATAATCTAGTAATCTACGTACTATAATTATGTCTACTTTTTGGTGTTTTTATTAAAATCATTGATTGATGAAATCAAATTTATGCTTACAATAACAACTGACATACAATTCTAATTCTATACAACTTACGTTCTAATCAAACTTAGTCAATTTTTAATCATTATTTGATGTGGGTTAGTCAACTTATATACCAATCGCATATGGAGTCTAACTTATAGTGACATGAAAAGAGTAGGTCTTGCTTAAGACGGGTCGGATCTTGCAACGGGTATTTTGTGAGAGGAAATGGGTAGAGGGGACAAGGTGGGCTCCCCTCATGTGCTCTCCACTCACCCTTGATGGGTATTTTGTGAGAGAATATGGTATCCGTCTTAAGCTTAAAACGGATACTTCCGTCTGAAATAAGAATTTGTGAAACTCTATATATATCAACTACGACCAATATTGTATTTATGTAAGGATAATAATACTACTTTGTATTTTATTGTGATATGTTATACTCACACTATTGTTTATAATGATTTTAAAGATTTACCTTTTTTGTTAATTAATAATAGTAAATGGTTTATTGAGTTTATTTGATGACTATATTATGAATCATAATTAATTGAAGATATTGTTGAAAAAATCATTTATAACTTGATAGGACTACGAACTTGATTGTAAGAAATATAGTGAAGTATTGATGTTTATTTTACAATTTTATGTACGTTTATATATTCATTGTGTTATTACAATTTTCGACGGTGATAATTATGCAAGACATTAATTCACATTTATATGTTGTAGAGTCGTATAAGTATGTGAAACCCGTACTTATAAAATTAATTTTACACCTCTGAATTCCATTTTTGACAACTTTGTATTGAGTTTTTGTATCATGAATATGAAATTAGAATAGGAGCTCGTTTATAATCCTCGTATACCAATGGTCTGACATTGATTTAGTGTATATTGCCTAACATGGGTTTTAGGAATTCTAAGAACTTATTAAGACGTGGCATGTTATTGAGGAAAGAATTAAACATTGAAACAAGTTGGTTTGATTGATTCAATTGCATCTTTATTTATTTAATTGGTGATAAATACTATGTGAGATAAAAAAACATTTACATACATCAACCAATTTTATTTTCCTGAAATTGATTAACTACGATATTATTTTATGAAAGCACATCAATATTCCACACAACTCTCGTATGTTTTATAGAAACGGTAACTGATTTTGCTGATGATGGTTGATTTTGTATGTTTATAGTATCATATTTATTAGATTACTCGGTCAATTTCCGCTTCTTTGAGATACTTAAATGATGAATAATCTTTCATATTTGTACATGAGTACATGACTTGACTATGTTTCTACTAGCAAATGTTGACGCCTATTCATTATTAGTTTATTACGTGATTACTATTGCTATAGATATAATAGAGTCATTGCTATAATTGGTATTAATCCGATTAAGAATTATTTATCGTGAAGATACTATATATTGTGCAAATATTTTTAGCACGGTCATTGTTTTATCTATATTATAATAATTCATGGATGAATCAACTCTTATGTTTATAAAGTTGTAGTTGTAAATCTATCTATGATCAACAAGTACTGAAAAGGGCATATCTTATGATTTTGGACCCGAAGTTCTAAAATATTTATAGAGATGAACAGATATTATGTCCATATTATAACTTTGGCCTTAAGTTCAAAGTTTTAAGGGTGTATAATAATTTAACACCGTCGCATCAATACATATATTCATATTGTATAAGTGTATGTAAGTGGCTGGAAGTTCACATGTAAATGTTAGTCGCCGAAAGTTCACAGTTATAATTTCGAACCGCATTTGAGTTTCAAAATAATAAGCGGTCTTTACTAATGAGGAAAACTACTCATGAATTGATTTCTTGTTCACATTTAGTTGAATTGAACAAGATTATGAAATCTGAAATTTCATTCATTCCTTGAAGTGAATGTGACATCTCATTAAGACTCTGCCTATAGAAGAGATCGAGAATAAGACATAATATTAAGTTAAATATTTTGGCCTGAATTGAGGCCAATAACGTGGCCTTTGGTGAACCATGTAACGAGGCCTTTATTGAGCCGAATTCGATCAGTGAAGGGAAATATTTCATGATCTTTATATGAGTAAAGAAAAATAAAATTTTGATATATGAGTTGATTGATATTTATTTTGTGGCATGAAGTTTATATTGCTTAAAAATACTAAAACTATGACAAGAAGTTCATAGTATTTACATATATTGAAACTGTGACCTGAAGCAAATGAGAATTCATGTTTTGCATATGCAATATATTTATCATTCATAAAAATAATGTAGTCATGTAGACACATTATCGTGTAAGTGACTTAAAACAATATGTGTGGTATCTCGTATACAAGTGACATGTGATCAAATTATTTAATATTATGAAGAGAGTGATCACAATAATTCGTTATATTCACCACCCCCCTAAAGGAACCGATGAATTATTAGAATTTTTTGCTAAACTAGGGTCCAAACGACAACTATTTAATAAAATAAGGCGGATTTGAAACTATTTACCAAAAATGGGTCCACGTCATCAATTTCCGCGTTTTTATTTTTTTTTTAAAAAAATTAATCCATCTCGCTCTCCGGGAGAGCGAGATGCTTCGACGTCAAATGACAAAACCTTCTGCCAGTCAATTTTTTGTGTTATTCACCTTCTCGTTGTCCCGGTTAGCGAGAAGGTATTGAAACTAAACACCTTCTCGCTCTCCCGGAGAGCGAGATGCTACAACAACACTTACAAAACAAAGCAGCCCCCCCCCCCCCCCCCCCCCCCCCCCTTTCATTTACTTGACAAATTAGAAAAAAAAAACCCAAAACCTCAAACCCTAAAAATCGAATTTCTCATTCTCTAATCCCAATCCACCCAAATCACTCCTTCATTTCTTTCAACCACACAAGGTAATGACATTCCCTTACTATTAATAAACTCTTGTTCATTGCAATTAGAATTAAATTTATAATTGATTATATGTATTTTCCTCCTTTTTCATATTAGGTAAATTTCGGGTTAAGTAGTTGATTTCATAGCTAGTTTTCTTTGCTTAGGCTGTTTTAATCAATTGCTTTGTTGTGAAAAAATTGAAATGGAGAAAATCAATTACCCTTTGTGTTGTTATTGTAATGGTGAGATAATGGTTGAAGGAGAAAATGTAGCTTATGAAGGTGGGGAACAATTTTTTGTGTTTGTTAGTAGCCATCAAAGCTTTAATGAAGTTTGTTCTTTAATTTGTGATGAATTAGAGGTTGATGGTAGTGAATTTGCTTTGAAAATTAAGATGAAGTATCCTAGTGTAAAAGGGTATAAATTGTTGTCTTTAGATAATGCCCGAGGTTTAAGGGTGTTATGGGCTAGTGTATATCATTCAAATGCGGCCTCTATGGATTTGTTTATTGACTTGACACCAATCCAACCATCTTTTACAAACATGCTAAGTCAAGTAATGAGGGGAGAGGATCCCATGTTTTGTGTCTCTTTAAGTGCGAATAATGTTGATCAACATCAATATGATGTAAATCTTAATGGGGGTGAGTTTGAAGAAAATGAGGATGATATTTTGATAAATGAGGTGGATGATGATGATGATGGTGAAGATCTTGTTACACCTTCCGCTCCTAGTGCGAGTTTACTAGGCTTCATGCTATTAACGAACAATTTGTTAATAGATGGATAGACGGGGTCTATGTTGAATTTGTTAAAGGTGGAGAATTTTGTGTTGGCCAAAGGTTTAACAACAAACTTATTTTATCACAATTTGTCCGACAATATCATATCGAGAGGAATCAAGTTTTTCGAACCACGGAATCAAAATCTATCACAGTTACATACAAATGTGGAAGAAAGTTAAAACCTTGCACGTGGACCTTAAGAGCATCTCAAAAAGATGTCACTAAAGATGCTTTTATTATAGTCACTTACAAAGGTCCGCATTTACCTTCTTGTGTTGTTGATGCTCCTCCCATTGATCATCCTAACTTAAATAAATCCTTCATTGCCAAACACATAAGGACACTTGTTGAAGCGGATTGGGGAGCTACAATTTCTTTACTTAGAGCCTCAATGACCACTCAATTCAATTTCACACCTTCTTACATGAAAATATGGCATGCAAAACAACGTGTTATGGCATATTTGTATGGTGATTGGGAGAAGTCATACGCATACCTCCCTCGATACTTTCGTGCTTTGCAAGAGGCAAATCCGGGTACCGTTGTTGAATTTGGGAATAAAAGGACAAGAGAGGAAAACGAGGAGCAATTTGATACGACGAATGGTACACCCCAATCACTCGTCAACACATTGCTCCCCATAGTAGCCAAGTTGTTGAAGACTACACGGATTATCACTACTACCCTACCGCCGCCGATTATCAATTGCTAGTAAGTCATTTTTATTTATTTCAATTTATATCAATTATATTTATTTCGCTTGACTATTTATTTTTCTAATGTTGACGATTTACATAATGTAGACCGCGAGCAACATAAACACCTACACACGGCGACAACAATGCTTAAGGATATGTCGGACGATGTCCCTTTGAATCATTGCACATTGATTAAAAGCATGCGTACTTGCTCACTTAATGCCTTGCGTGACACCAATCAAGCACATCTTGTCAACTAAGAAGAGTCAAGACCACCATCCCCTCCACGATACGACTTCCGCCATTTAGATACTCGTAGGCAACTTACCCAAGAGAGTGAGGAAGGAGCATCAACGTCAAGGGAAAGAAAGAAGGGGAAAAGTCGTCGTCAAGATTAGATATTATATGATGTGATCTACAACAAACTTTGGTTATGTTTGGTTCTATTTTAAGACAATTATGTTTTGTTTTAGTTTAAGACAATTATGTTTGGTTTGGTTTTAGTTTAAAACAATTAGCTTGTATGAACATCAAATTTATCTACTTCTATGAAACGGTTTATGATTAATTCTCATGTCTTAACAAAGCAGCTTTATAATATGAATTTTTTGCTAAATGATAGGGGAAAGGGGAAAGGGGGGGCTGCTTTGTATTTTACTAGTCGCTGTAGCATCTCGCTCTCCGGGAGAGCGAGAAGGTGTTTAGTTTCAATACCTTCTCGCTAACTGGGACAACGAGAAGGTGAATAACACAAAAAATTGACTGCCATAAGGTTTTGTTATTTGACGCTGAAGTATCTCGCTCTCCCGGAGAGCGAGATGGATTAAATTTTAAAAAAAACGCGGAAATTGATGACGTGGACCCATTTTTGGTAAATAGTTTCAAGCCCGCCTTATTTTGTGAAATAGTTGTCGTTTGGACCCTAGTTTAGCAAAAAATTCTGAATTATTAATTATGTTTAACTAATATTATTCATAGAATCAGTTATGATTTGTATTTCTAGAAAAGGAATAATTTTGATGTGTGATTTATGTTTATACTCAAAGAAAGAGTAATGTATTATATTCCCTGAAAGAATATTGCGATATATTTTAGTCTTGCCAATATAAATAAGATGTCACATCTATCGTTTATTTGGCCAGATTCAAAAGCAAAATTTGAATTTATATGCTAAAATGTTGCTAACTAGAAGTTTAGCGTTGTAATTATAGTCAACTACAAATTTGGCACTTGATACGACATTGCTAACTAGAAGTTTAGTAAGTTGAATAGTCAGCTAGAAAGTGGCGTGTGATAATATAAATTATTTATAGACATGCTTATATAATATTGCCTTAGATTTTGGGCAAACTAAGAAAGTTGACATTAAATGGCCATGATGTGACGATAAAGGCCATCCGGGTTCCTAGTATACCCGTTTTGATAACCTGAAGTTTATCTTAGAGAAAAGGCAAGTGCTGAAACTCTCTCGTGTAGAAAATTTATTAAAGGCAAGACATTACACGAATATTGAGTATATTTGATATTGGAGATTTAAACACTACTCAGAGCTGAATAAAGAACTTAAATGTTCACGTATAAATTGACATTATATTTAGTGACTTGTAGTCACATAATGATTTTTCTGAGTAGTTCTTGTGATAATAGATCACATTTTGATAAACATATGGAATCGTTGATCTCCTAAATTGGGCATTGTGATTCAGCACATTTGAAATCCAACTGCATAATATGTTACTCCCCGAAACATTTTGTTATTGTACAAAAGTGTCCATATCAAAATCTCATTATGGTATGAGAAATTTAGATCTAAGGTGGATATAATGATCTATTACCCATTAAATCTATCTGTTGTTAATAGTTTTTACCACCTTAGGGGGAGAATGATAAGGAAAAGCTGGTAAAAACAAACAAGTATGTTATCCCCAACTGGACCTGAAGTTCAGCAGTTTGTTTTCAATACAAAATACATCAAATAGAGGTTTATGGAATTAGAAACGATGGTATTCATTTGGTTATGAAGATGTATTATGATACCACTTTGATCACCTTATCAAAATGTGATATATTATTACATTGAAATCTATGATTTGATTATAGACAGATTACCTTATACGGAGTATGTGGTATAGTGAGCTATAACTTAGTCATAGAAAATATATGTAATGAAAAATTTAATTCTTACCAAATTGAACAGTAACCACACGTGAAATGTAGTGTGAGAGTCATATCGGTTCACGTATTTTAAATAATAAGAAAATGGCAAGCATGGGCAGTTGGTATTTTTATGGAGTAAATAAATATCTGAATGATAATAGATGGCCTATATATATAAAAGAAATGGTACCATATATATTTAAATCTCACTGATCAGTACTGATAATACCGCTAGATGTTGGAATTGTATCGATATGGTTAAGGAACCGATATGCATTTGCGCGCGGAGTTTAATGGAATAGAAAATGGGGATATTATATGTAAGTCCAATTTTGATTGTCGATATATAATCTTTGATAATTATAGATGAGCTCATGGACTTGAAGTCCATTCATTGACATGAAGTCAATCAAAATTATGAATATTGGAAAGAAAAAACTGTACAGTTTGCATTTTTAGTCATCATCATGTGCATTTAGAAATTAAGTTCATGATCATTTGCATCGTAGTTTTAATATATGTACATTATTGCATTACTTTAGAATGTTGTTAAGAATTAGTTACATATCATTTGCATGCACATGATTAATTTTATGGTTCTATTTTGATAAATGTTTAAAAGAAGAAATATACTTTACTCCTACGAGGATAATTCCCTGAAGAAGCCTCTTATGAATGATCATCAATTGTTAATGGTTGACCAATTGAGTTCTTGAAAAATCATGATGAAATACATAAACCTCTACTATACGATTAAAAGATATCATTATTAGTTCCAAAAAGAAAAATCAAAACTTTTGTAGAGTTTACTTGATGTATTTATTAATGTCTCAACCTGAAGTTTGAGCATGAGAATTTAGATTTGAATGAAATGCTTGCTAAACATATGAAATTAGTTTATGGTCCAAAAGTACCATAACGATTGAAAAAAATAATGTAGTTAAAGTCTATAATGAGGTTGTCAATTCATACAAGCAATAAAATAATTTAGCAAAGGAAATAACTGAATGTATTAACTTGATTATTATTCAACATTGGGTTGATTCTCTTCTAGAGATCCAATATATGAATGATTGCTACACTCTTTTTCCCTTCGACTAGGTTTTTGTCCGAATGGGTTTTTCTTAACAAGGTTTTTAACGAGGTAGCACTATAAGAAAATTATTACGTTATAGTCATGATCATCACGATTGGTGAGATGACAATTGTTTTTAGACATATAATGTTATGTCATTTATTGAAGAGAAACCTTGTCACTATTGCGGAAGTATTACATGAAATGAAGATCAAGAGTCAGCATGAATGGCTACATCCGGATTGTGAGTTATATCAAGTTTGATTGAAGACATATGAAGATTGATTTTTATCCAGGAATTCTACTAACTGAAGATATCAAGTTTATCAACTACGATGAGTTATATTCTACGATCAAGAAATTAATTACATCAAAGAATGATTCATTTCCCGTTATGTTAAGTCATGTAATCATCAAGGAGAGTAGACACGCGTTGTACTCTTTTTCCTTATCTATGGTTTTGTCCCACTGGGTTTTCCATGGAAATGTTTTAACGAGGCAGCTTGTTATGCGTGTTTGAAGACTAGTGTACTATTTTTCTTTCTAGTGTTTTTCCCATAGGGTTTTTATAGTAAGGTTTTTAACAAGGCATGTTGTTCAAAATGGACATCCAAGGGTGAGTATTATGAAAAACTTATTGTGGATGTCTATAAGTCTCACTATTATGGATGTTCATAAATATAGGATTATTCTAGATACGTCCTTTTGCATTTCTATGGCATAACTCTCGTTTGTACTTGTGTGTATATATATCCCTTTGTGCTAATGAGAAAGATACATCTCTCTACCATTTCTCACTTACTTCCTTATATTTTATAACAGATAGTACGTTTTAGTGCAATTATTCCCTTTGATTTTTTGTAGACTTCCTCTTAATTCAACAATCGCATCCTGTATTTTGTGGGTTAATCAATGATACGAACTCTTGTAATGAATTGAGTGACTCGTCTAATCTAATTATTATTTTGACAAGGGTAAAAGTTAATGTTTACACACAGACATCCCATCCACGCCTCCACTTACATACACCCCATCCACGTCTTACGTTTCGCCTCATAAAAAAATCACCAACCTGAAACCCCCACTTATATACACCCCAAATCTTGTGTTTTTTTAATGGGGAAGGGGTCCTTGGGTAGGGGTGGTGGTTAGGATATAGGGGTTCGATTTAATATTGGGGTGGAGAGAGATGTTGTCGGGAGGAATGTGGCGTGACGCCGGCGGAAGGCCAGTTGCGTGCCAGCCAGACATCAGAATGTTGTTGGCGGAGGGAAGAGGTGAGTGGTGGTTAGTGGATTAGTGACACGCGTCGTTTTGATGTGTCAAACGATATTTATAACAAGACTTAGCACAGTGGCAAGTCAAGGGCGGTCCACGGGGACGGTGGGTATTCGATATGCAAAGTCAAAACTAGCTATGCTCAAGGGTGTCACGATATAGAAATGGATTTGAAACTAATCTAAGAACATTGAGTAAATGCAAACAAGTAGGAAAGTAAGACTAAATTAAGATAATCAAATACTCCCTCCCGTCCAAACCAAAGGTTACATGGGAGTAGGGATGGCAATGGATCGGGTTGGATCGGTTTTTGAAGAATCCATATCCAATCCAAAATTTTAGTGGATCACCAATCCATATCCAAACCCGATCCATATCCAAAAACCGATTATCCATATCCAATCCACCATTTTTTTATATTATCCATACCCGATCCAAAACCCGATCCAAAACCCAACCCAAAACCCGATCCATACCCAGTTCAACCCGACCCATACCCATTACAAACCCAACCCATACATATTTGGAAAATAGCAAAAAAAAAAAATTAAAACATTACAGTTACACTCGTTAACCATTAAAGTTACACTTAGAAAGTAATGAGTTTACGTAAAAAAGTGTCAAAATCAATATATTATTATTTCATATTCAAATTTTTATATTGAAAATGGCTTAAAGTAGACTAAAGTTACACTCGTTAAGCATTAACGTTACACTCGTAAACCATTAAATTTATACTTTAAAAACGCCGAGAAGTTACATAAACTTGTTTTAAAATCACTCAAATTCAATTTTTTATTATTCGAAATCAAAGATGTTGAATTTTTTTATATTTAAAATTACAGTTACACTCTTCACGGTTGGAGTAAGGCTCGTACAACATTACAATTACACATCTCTCTATCGTAATAAATGTGTGGCTGAAAATAGGACTCAAAGGCTCACCATATATACTGGACTCAAAAGACCCGTACTCATTGTGAAAGTGCACCATATTTGATAATTATATAAATAATTGCGAGAGCGTTGACATTCCACACACACTCAGTACGTAAAGGTCTTGAAACTTTCATACGAGAGAAGAAACCCTGAAACAATGCAAAAGTTGTACTCCCTCCTATTCTATTCTTCCCTATTTCCTATTTACTCCATTAATGTTTTCTTCCCTATCTCCATTTTTGGAGATTGGGTTGTGAGTTTTGTGTAGTCCATATTTAATTGCATGTGGAGTAGAGTGTTTTGTATGTTCTAAATTCATTTCCTTAATCCTAGAGCCTAAATGAAAGGAAAAGATTACCTGGAATAAGAGGGAATATGTTTTAATCAGAAAACATAAAAATATCTTTAACATATATTCCATCTGTAAATAAATGAATAAATAAGAAGTAATTATTAAATAAAAAGCTTAAACTACATTATCACATATTATGTGATTTGTCTTTTTAAGAGAAGATAAATGCATTTATTAGAAAATATAATATGCGATATACAAATATGTTCTAGGCATCTACCTTAAAATTAAAATAAATCTATATTCTGATTAACTTGAAATACTTAAAGTAGAAAAACAATTAGAAAATATAATAGGCGATATACAAATATGTTTTAGACATCTGCCTTGAAATTAAAACAAATCTATATTCAGATTAACTTAAAATACTTAAAGTTGAAAAATAAGGAGAGCTAAATTTAAACGTATAATAAACAAAAGAAAAAATAAATAAAAAATAAATATAACAAAACATGGATTAAAGAGATACAAAAAAAATTGTGAAGATTTAGTTTTTGTAAGTGAAATGAAATCATATCGAATTTTGCGTTTTAAAAAGAGTTTAAATCAGGAGAAAAATGGATATGCATCGAATTTGGATCGGGATAAAGGTGGATATGAATCGGTTTCGGGTCGGTTATGGACCTTAAATGGATCGGGTGGATCGGATCGGATATGGATATGAAATGGATCGGGATGGATTCGGTTCGGTTATTTTTTAAGTGGATATGGATTCGGGTTCTAAGTAATGGATTTGGATATGGGTTTTCAAACTTCGGGTTTGGATCGGTACTTTTCCTTCGGATCGGTTCGGTTTCGATTCGGTCCAGGACAAAATTGTCATCCCTACATGGGAGGGAGCACAAGTTTTAAGAAAATATAGAAAATGTAAGGGTAGTATTGGAATAGAAGTAGGACCCCTTGAGTATTTAATGTTAGTTGAGTGGGTGGGGTAATGACATATTGTGTAAATATATAGGGTAAGTGAGGAGTAGTTGGTCTTATTTGTTACCTGAAAAGAAATGGGTAGTTTGGTTTGGATGATCCAAATAAGGTAAGTGTAACCTTTGGTTTGGATGGGAGGGAGTAACAAGCAATAAAAGGAAAGTTTAAGATCGGTGGTTTCAAATGGGTAATTTGGGTTCTAGTGAGTCGGGTTCATAGTTAATGGGTAGTCAAACTTGGGTGCGGTGGATTGAGGCTCTCGATCTTACAATCCCTCCCTTATACCGAACCAAGTGAGATCTCGCGTAAAAAAAGGTTGATATACCAACTATATGCAAGTCCTAACATATTCTGAGGCTTTCGATCTTACGAAAATGTATAATAAACATGAATCATGCAAGTTTGTTAAGCAAGCATTTCATCAAACATGTGACATGCATAAGTTGGAAGAAAGACAATTAATCAACAAATCAACCCAACAAACAAAGATTAATCCTCATTATCCCCATCTAATCCTAGATTAATCACTACTCACTACTTAACATGAGGAATATGGAGGAATAAGATATAAAACTAAGACAAGACATAATGATATGAATGTAACAAAACAAGTAACGAAATGACATGATTAACAAGTAAATGAAAATGGAGTAAGAAGATATGCCAACTAATTAAGACGAAAGATGAACAACAAAAGAGGAAATCTTGAATAAAGGAGAAGACTTTGTCACCAATCTTCAAGTACAAAACCAAGAAGTCCCATTACATGACTAGATTTAAAACTAATTAAAGAGTAAATGAGGAAAGATTAAACTAATTAGGAGGACTAATCTAATCTAATCTAACTAATTTTGAGTCTAGGGTTTCGTGCCCTCTAATTACACAAGAGGGTATATTTATAGGCTTACAAAATGGAGGAAAGATGGGCTTCGAAAGACTAAGTGGGCTGAATGAGTCACGACCGTGACAAGGGTTTCACGACCGTGAGATGCAAGTCACGGTCGTGAGATATGTGGCAGTAGCAGGTCCAAAATTTCCAACTAAGTCACGACCGTGAAAAATGTTTCACGACCGTGAGCTGTGTTTCACGGCCGTGAGCTGCTTTGCTCGAAATCATCATTCTCTGGAAGGAATCTCACGCCCGTGAGATGCACTTCACGCCCGTGAAAGGTCTTTTCTCCTTGTTCCCTTAATATAACTTTGTCAACTTCTCTCGGTTTAGCTCGCCTTGACTTGGGATGACTCGGGTACGCCAAGTAGGGCCCCCAATGGTATGTGGGGTCCCATAAGACATGCCGTGGGCCCTCAGTGTGATGTACCTTCTCTTCTATCGATCAAAATTAGGTAGAACTCGCCCCAAGTGACGGTATACCTACAAAAACACGATAAAGCGAGAAATATGCTAGAAGAAGGTTAAACACGTAGAAACGTTCTTAGGGAGCGTTCAAGGCAAGCAAAACGAGGCAAAAGGGGGTGGAAAAGTAGGGTGACATGACACCATATTAGTTAGATAGTAGGTATGGGTTAATTTTGTGCTCAAAAGTATGGTGATGGGTTAAGAGTAGGGGGAAATGGTCAATTCGCGAGATTTGTTATTGAGTATGAAAGAAATGAAGAATTCCGATATAAGTTTTGAAAGAATATTATCCTAGGTATAAGAATTGAAAAGGTGTGTTATACTTGGTATAAGTTATCAAGAATCTCTTCATGCTACTTGACTGAAATTTAAAGTAAAAGCATCTATTTGATCCTAGTTTAAATGACGTGGCAACCTTAGGTCTTATCTATTTGCTAAATTGTAAAAAAAAATGCCTTATTAAATTAAAGGATTAAAAGGACATGAAAGTATACGCCTATATGGGAATACAGAATACCACATGCATGGACAGATAGAACCATCACACCACCAAAGACCATCGACAATCACCACCGTTGCTAATAGCCATCACCGATCATACTAGCCACCCGAATCTGGGTCCTGAAATCGGGCGGGGCTTTATCCCCATATCTGATATCCGAAACTCGAATTGACCCGTCTATATTTAATCCAACCCGCACCATATTTTTCAAGCAAACCACTGCTCATATTTCGAGTCAAAATAATGATGACCATATTCAGGGCTAATCATCACCGGTCGTCCGTCTTCTTACCTCTCATCTTATTAGTTAAATAGGTGGTAGTTGATGTCGGATTGTAGATAGATGGGTTGTCGATGGTTGAATGTTGTGAGCTTTTTATTATAACTAGTTGTGTGTCGTATTAGGCTTGTCGTCGGATGTCGGTGGCTAGTATGATCGGTGATGGCTATTAGCAACGGTGGTGATTGTCAGTGGTCTTTGGTGGTGTGATGTTTCCATCCGTCCATGTATGTGGTATTTCGTATTCCCAACATACTAATTTTTATTTATTTGGGTCTTTAATTCGAATCTCGGATACATATAACATACTTCCTCCGTTTCATTTGGTTGTATACGTTTGCTTTTTGAGCACTATTCATAAGTTAGAAGAATCTTTAATACAACTTCTAATATATAACATAAAAGATAATCATGTGAGATCTTGTTTAAATTGTCTTACCGAGAACAATATTAATATCGAAATTTTATAATTTTTAATAATATGTAACTAAAGATATAAACAAAACAAAAAGAGCGTTGACATACGTGATAAAGCAAACGTATACAACCAAATGGAACGGAGGAAGTACTAAATTTGTATTTGACTGACATCAAACAAAAGCGTACGACTTTAAACCCTTTATCTACTCCCTAAATAAAGTAAGTCCCAAAAAGATTCCCAAATATATCCACCCATTCCACTAAGTTGGTGACTGTTATGGCCTACGCTCTTCACTACTCATCGCATTCGTCTCATCTCAATATATACGCCGTCGTCGCTGCCGCCGCCTTCATAATCGGAACTATCAGAACCTCCGACACTTGAACTGTGAATTCTCTTTCTCTCTCTTAAATACCTTCAATTCCATATTCCTAACTATATAATTAATTCATTTTTTACGAGTTTCACCTAATTTACCATCCCTTTTCTATTATCCTATTTCTCTATTTTTGACTTAATTATATGCTCTACATGTTACCCCTCTTTTCTTTACCTTCCATTAAAATACCTCCTTTTTAGTTATGGTGTTTAATTTTAGTCAATGTTTTATTCCACTGCAATTGATTTTTTTTTTTTGTGTTCGATAGAAATTATGTAATGTTTTGCTTTCTTAAATACTTGTATGCGCTACGCCTCTTAAATTTGTGTACAAGCAGTGTTTTCATCATCGCCTTTTCGCAGCGGCCATTCCGTATCTGGTTTTCATCAACATTTGCTGATTATTTGTGTCCAATTGTGTTTTTATGAGCATTTGTCTACGTTGCGGCTTTCTATGTACAACATCATTATTAGGCCTTGTTTGGATACCAAATTAGGGGGGAAAGGGAATGGGAAAGGGAAAGGGAATGGGGAGTGGATGTTCGGATATAATTTCTCTCCAAATCTTTCCTATGATGGAGGGATTTTGATTTGCGTTCCAAGTGGGGAAATGTATCCTTCCAAATTCCTTTCCCTTCATTTCCCTTCACCCTTATTAACTGTCCAAACAACGGATTTTAAATCTCCTACTCTCCCTCCCTTTCCTTTCCCTTCAAATCTTTCCATCCAAACACACCCTTTGTGTCGCAGTATCAGACACGGTTATTTTCAGCAAAAGTTTCAATTTTTTTGATCTAAAATGAAGTCGTGTCTTGTTGAACACGCGACCAAAGTGAAATATCTGAGTAACATAGATGAAGGGCTCAATATCAAAGAACTACTGGAGCTGAACAGGCAGTAGTAATCTAACTTTAAGTGATATCAAATAAACTTAAATCCGTCTTATTAAGAGCTGATACGTTTGAGGTGGAGCATATGCTGCTCTTATTAATTTGTATGCACGGTGTTTATTGATTCCATTTTCATAGGAAAATTGTTGCCTCTTGCCTGCTCATTGGTTTTGGCAGTCTTGAAAGCTTTTATATTCAAGTGTATGACTCAATATTTTTCATATAGGCCTTTTAACCAACTGGAAGTATGACTGATACAATTGATTTAAGTGGCGATGCTGGTGTTTTGAAGGCTGTTTTAAGGCGAGCAAAAGATGATGCCGTTGGCCCAACAGAGGATTTGCCTGTTGTAGATGGTACTTTTTCTTTTAAACATTTTTCTATGCATAAATCAAATGATGTACAATTTCCGACTATTCCTTATTTCGGATGGACTGAAAAACCTAAAAAGAGTGGAGTGATATGCTGCTTCTTGAAGTCTGAGTTGACCTCTAATGTTTGCCATGTGCAAAACATATGGTTATTTCATCCCTGGCAATTTCTCCGTCTTAACTAAATTTTGGCTTTTGCTTCTTCTTGAGCATGAAAATAGGCGTTTCACACACAATTTGTCATCATCCACACTGCCAAATAGTTCCATTAATTGCTGGGTCTGCGGCGGTTTGGTTTTGACATATCTAGTCATTTGCCAACTTTTTTAATGGCTTAAATGCGTTTTTATTGAGCAGTCCACTATGAGGGCGTCCTTGCGGAGACAGGTGAAGTATTCGATACTACGCATGAAGACAACACTATCTTCTCCTTCGAGATAGGTAAGGGCTCAGTAATTAAGGCTTGGGATATTGCAGTCAGAACGATGAAGGTATTAATGGGCTCTGCAATTTCTTTCCCTTGAATTATATGGACTATGGAGCCTTGAACTATTTCCCAAGTAAATTTGAAGCAATCCGATCTTCTCAGGTCGGTGAAATAGCCAAGATTACTTGCAAGCCAGCGTATGCGTATGGAAGTGCTGGCTCACCACCTGACATACCTCCCGAGTAAAGTCACTCCCCTCTTAATTCGATAATTTTATTATTATTCTAATTTGTCATGGAAAGTTACAACCTGTTTCATTAGGGTTTCATATAATCAATAAAGCTCTTGAGGGTATAGTTTTTTCCAGAAGGCAGCGGTATAGTTAACATCTATGAAATTGTAACCCAAAAGAAATAACGAGAGCGTTCTGACAAAAACAGTGGAAGCATCTGTTCATACTTGAATCAATCTCATAAATAGTAGTACATGTTTTAGTTTTTAAGTAGATGTCTCAAAGTCTGGAAAGTTTGGTTTCTCCCTTCTATTAGGTAATTCAGTTTTGTGGGCCTGAAATCATGCTCTGCCGATGTTCAATAATATAGGGCGACCCTTATCTTTGAGGTGGAACTATTAGCCTGCCGGCCACGCAAGGGTTTAAGCGCCGGTGGTGCTGCAGATGAAAGGACTAGACTGGAGTAAGCATATCATCGATTCTAGTATTTAATTTCAACTTTGGCTATTTTATGCCTCTTTTGCTGTATTGATGACACTGGTATCAACAAACAAGGGAGCTGAGAAAGCAAAGAGAAATGGCATCTGCTACTAAGGAAGAAGAGAAGAAGAAGAGGGAGGAAGCTAAAGCTGCAGCTGCTGCTCGTATCCAGGCCAAGATGGAGGCCAAGAAAGGAAAGGGAAAGGGCAAGGCAAAATAGGTATATTAAGCCCTTTTTATCTCTCATATGAACAATTATAAAATGGTTTAATTTGCACTCGTGTTGTAGAGACATGTGTGATGGTTCTTCGGAGTAGCGTTTTGCTTTAGATGTCACTGTTTTGTAAACCTAAGTATGGTTAAAAGTTCTAAACAATGTAAGATAGCCTTTTTTCAATATGCTCGCTACTTGTGTAAAATTAAACTATTAGTCAGATTTCTTGACCAATCAACAAAAAAACTACTGGAAAAATTTCAGAATGGGGAGAGCAAAAGAGTAAATACTTCACACAAGACTTAAAAAGCTAAAGACAAGTGGCTGTGAAACCATCTAACAGAACTGTGGTCTTTAAAGACGTTATTCCTGGCTAAGGCAATGTAATAGTGGAAAATTATTGTAAGAAAAAACATCCTAGTGATATTTTCGTATATAGCAGATCAGTTGAGGATGCAATTGAAGGGGTTTATTGGAAGAGGGTAAGTCGGTTGTGAACAATAGTGATTTCTGGAGCTTCTGTGTTTGGAGCTTGGAGTAGAGCTCGAGGAATGATAAAGTAGTAACTCTGATTTTGTTGGTGTGAATGGAAACACGAGTCATTTCTCTTTCTGCTCTGAAGTGTAGGTTTAAATTTTTAATCAAAGTTGGGCTGAGACTAATTATCATAGACCATATCGAGGATGAATTGTGAAATTAACATTTTAGTAACCAGAGGATCGGGATACTACTGCTAGCTTTATCTGTGATAACTACTTGGGATTCACAAGCTACTGATTCCTGGTTGTACCTTTGAGTATACAGGAGCATTCAAGGCAATCAAGTTAATGTTATTATTGCTGTTTCTGCACGATATGCTGAAAGCTAAAATAATCATTCTTTCTTGTACCTAGGCGTAGTTTGATACACCGCTTTGAATTAGTTTAGGTTGATAGTGTGCAACTTGATGTAGAAGGATCACATGACCTGTTTAAATGTGAGGAAGAAAAATAGGGAGTTCATATTGATAGAATACAAAAGTACAACTCTTAAAGAATTCTACCAGGCATGGGTAAGCATGGTAGCTACTAGCCTGTACATTGCTCTTAGAGAGGTTGATTAGAACGGTATGGTAATTGGTAAACTCCGCAACTAAAATAATAAAAAATAACACTCCATTATTCTCAGTGACACAACTGTAGGAAAATGGAAAAACTCTCAATTTTTCTCTGCAACTCAACCCTCGGGAAATTCCGTAGAAAATCTGTTGTCAGCACTTCGGGAGATCAGCAGGTGGTGGAAGCAGCTTTTGATTAGGCAGCTCCCCATCTAAGACCACCCAAGCCATTTTCAGTCCCCAACTGGTGTGAACTTCCAAGTGACAGTGCATGAACCATACCCCTAGCAAACAATATTCATGATGAGATTAGTCAGTGTACCATAATGGTTTACATCATTGTTTACTACGAGTAATATAATAGTCTATTGGTAAGACATGACGATGTTATGAGATTTCTAGTCATTTGGGTGAGTTTTCGTTCGGGTATTTAACGTTATGGCGGAACCTACATCATATGTAAGGCCAACTTACCAGGATTATCTGCAAAGAATCGTATGGCGACCCATCCCCCGGCAGGCACACCAACGGTGTTCCTCTCAACCGGATCAACGAGGTTGAACTTAGTTGTGTCTTTCTTAGGATCGAAATTTCCAAATCCTTGACCAACCACAAAGAAATTGAATCCATGAAGGTGAAAGGGATGGCTTTCTGCACCAAGAATGCTAGTATCTTGCATGATTAGCTCCACGCTCGTGTTAAATGGAAGAACAACCACTTTTGTTCCGTTCATCACCATAGTGTTGTTGGGTGGTGTACCAGTGTAGTTAAAGGGAATAAGTGGCAAAGAAGGGAAGTCGGCTGTGTAAACTCCTAGTGCTTTTTGGAGGGAGTGAGTTTGGAGGAAATGGGTTTGGAGGAGAGCTTTTGTGGGCATGACGAAGGAGATATTGTTTACTGAAGCACTAAACATAGTTTTGTTTTGTGGTCCTTGACAAGTTTTGTTTTTGGGGCATGGAGTTGTTCCTAATCCAAGTGTGAAGAAGAAGTGTTTGTCAACATGTTTTGGCACATTTGCAGGGTACTGAGAATTTGCTAGGCTTCTAAGCTTGTTAGTATAATTGGTAACGAATTTGGTGTCTCCTAAAGTAGGAAGAGAAGGTTTGAAGAGAGGAAGGTTTTTTCCTGGAGTTGATTTTATTGGGTGCTGGTATTGCAGGATTCCGGCAACAGTGGAGTTGTCGAAAGTGCCATTTCCAGTAACATAAGGTCGAGCCATCATGATGAAGCGAGCGTTGGGGTGATAAGGTTTCGTCTTGAGAAGAATGTTGGATGTTTGCCCCGGTGTTATGATGATTGTGTCGGTTTCAAAAGGCTTGACATAGACAGCGTCAACATCAACTACCGTGAGAGTGTGGTTCGCAATACTGAAGAAAAGTTCGTCATTGAGTGCAGCGTTGATCAACCTTAGGAGATAGGTTTTGCCAGGTTTCACTCTCAATTTGAATGTATCTACAAGAAAAGTTGGATGAGTTATTGTTGTGACTAGGCAACACACAAATCTCCTTATCAAATCATATTTTTCCGACATCCTGAAATGTACCTTTAGCCGAGCAGTTGTATAACGGGCCAGGAAGGCCATTTATAGTGTAAGCATCAGATACATTTGGGCCACCTCCGGTTTGAAGAGCCTGTTTAATGACAGCCTCAGGATCTGCATTCCACCACTCTCCTGCAGTTGTCATACATTAGATACAGTCAATTTTTTACTCAACGTTTTGTTTGCCATCTGCATTTCACCACTCTCCTTCAATCGAGTGTAGGTTGTCGAAATAAAACAGCAGTTTTGGGCATCCCATATGTGGCACATAGTAGTTAGCAACGTACCGAAAATGACAGGAACTTCCTTATAGGGCTGGGGAAATGGGTATGGGACACCGAGTTTGGGGAGGATAATGATGGGCCCGTAAAGAGTAGATCTGAGCCATGAAATGTGGGCATGCCACCAAAGTGTGCCTCTTTGCCCAACAATGGTGAAGTTGTATACATAAGACTGCCCAGTTTGTATGGGGCATTGGGTTATATACGCCGGTCCATCAGCCCATCCACTTCGAAGCTGTCTGATCCCATGCCTGTTCACACAAATCACACATGTCAAATTTTTTAACATCGCTCTTATTTAGTAAAGACTTCGAAGCTTTGCTTTTGAAATAACTCGTGTTTGTTTAGTTGCGGAAGTTGGAGGTTGGTTCAGTTGGTTCGAGATCATGGCAAACTCTGATTATGTCGAATAAATATAATCATGGTTCTAGTCTCTCAGGTCAAAATGTTAGAGCAAGAACACCAAATCCTTAAGGAGTTGATGACACTCGGATATCGAGTTTCATCACCGCAGTTAATACTACACTTAATTTACCCTGTTAGTGCCTTACTAGGTTTCATCTTATTTTGCGAGAAAATGATACGAAACTGTTGTCACAACTGCAGTATAATTATTAACGCTTTTCGTTCTTATCGGCCACACTTTTATTTAGGGATGTATGTCACAGATAGTTTACCAGTGGATGGTAACGCTATTTTGGACATGGTTAACAACTTTTACAACGAGCCTATCACCCTCTCGTGCAACAATGCGGGGGCCGGGAAACTGTCCGTTAACAGTGACAATACTCTTCGAATGGCATAATCTTGTCACATTTTGCATTTTGATCTACAAGGAGAATTTTCAACAACAATTTTGTTAGGAAAACATACATAATGATTACCATAATTACGAATAAATATTAAAGATTCAGGTAAACTATTTCAAGTACATCAAACTTGTAGTGCCTAGTGATGCCAGTGTAAGTTGAACCAACAACATTGTTTGAAAGCATCAAGCAAGCCATGCTTGAAAGAGCAAGAAGCAATAATCGGAAAACCGCCATTGTTATGGCAAAACGAGAAGCTTAAAGAGTGTGTATTGAGAGAGACGATGAGAGAAGTAGGTTGAGGATGATGATGGATTTTGCAACTGTTGAACTTATATAAGTTGTATGGAGAAAATTAGGTGATTCCAGCATGAACTGTTTACCAATTAGGTTGTTAGATTTTTACTTTTAGAGTGATCGTAAAGTCTATTGTTAAATAATCTACCAAGTATAATTCGCCAATATCAAGTTGATGTCAACCCTTTTTCTTCAAGTTTTGGTTAAATTTAGATTATTTTTGTGACTTTAACTCTTGATGTTGATCAATGACAAAAAAAAAAAAAAAAAAAACACTCGAGTGACTAATTAAATTGTGCAGAGATATTAAAAGATTGTAACTTCATAACTTAATAATAAACATATACTTGTACATAATTTAGTGGATCACGTCTAGTTCGGTCTATATTGGAGGGAGTATACCCGTAAAATAAATGAAATAGTTAAAAGTATTAATCGATAAATGTAGGATTGTCAGTATATCTCGGGACATTGGAAAGTTAATCTTTTTTGTCGACTCATTTTATTATTTTTGTACATAATATACTCTCTTCATATTTTATTGATTTTCTCCTTCTCTAACTCAGCTAGTCTCACTGAACCACTATTCGTTACAAGTGGGTGCTCCATTTGCCCTCCACTTGCATATTGTAAAAGGTGCACTATACAGATAATGCATGTTTTTAAAATAATTTTCACCGTTGAGTAATATACTCCGAAAGTCCCAATTATTACCAAAAACGCTGTGCTTAAGGACTACTCCAGAAGTGTAGATAGATCTCCTAGTCTCCTACACGTTTGCATGGTTGCAAGGTCTACGTCCGTACAAGAGTGCATTACAAAATACTACTACTATGCTAACATACGATTATAATTAGGCTAAATTACAAATAACCACCATTTACAAGTAACCACCACGTATTTACGTTTTTACAAATAACCCCCAACTTTCACTTTATATTCCCCAATCACCACCGTATTTTTAACCCGAGCATCGTTTTTTTATTTCCCGACTTGTTAATTGACGATTTACGCAAATTTTCCAAATTACCCTCATTTAATAACAGAAGTCACAAACACAATCAATAGCCAAATAATTAGTGTAATCATCTTTCCCCAATTCATTCAAATGGACTAATCCTAAATCAATCAATCAACCAAATAATTAGCTGCTCAACCAATTGTGCTGATGGCGAAGCTTCTCAAAATCACTTGACATGCCTCCTTCCTTTATTTCTCTATTTCTTAGACATTAATTCCTTCCTGATTCTATTATCAACCCTTTTCCCATATCTATCGACAAACACTTCAATATTGCTGGCAAAGGGGAACGAAAATGGTAAGTTTGAGGGTGATTGAAGTGGTTCAAGGTAAAATCATCTCATGGGTAAGGTTCTTAAATCTGTAATTGGGGATTATTGATTGATTTAGGGTTAGTGAGTTTGAATGAATTGGGGAAAGATGGGGATTAGACTAGTTATTTGGGTAATGGACTAATGGATGTGTTTGTGACTTTGTGTTATTAAATGAGGGTAATTTGGGAAATTCGCGTAAATCGTCAATTAACAAGTCGGGAAATAAAAAAACGATGCTCGGGGTAAAAATACGGTGGTGATTGGGGAATATACGGTGAAAGTTGGGGGTTATTTGTAAAAACGTAAATACGTGGTGATTATTTGTAAAAATACGTAAATACGTGGTGGTTATTTGTAATTTTTCCTTATACTTATGTCAACTATGACTTCTCACATATTTAAAGTTTTACCCATTCTCATTAAAGATGGGTCGATTTCCTTTTTCTCAAGGAGGCAAGTGGGATCTATTTAGTTCCTCACTTATCATCCCACTTGCTTCCTTATGAGAGAGGATCTGACTCGTTTTCACTCTTCAATGGGACTAACTGTTAAAATTTTATTCATTATGGGCTTGTTTATGCACATAATATGAAACTATCATTTGAGAACAAATACAGTGGAAAAGATGAGTTTGTCTATATTAAAATAGTATGAGACCAAAGACAATACCTTGAAAAACAGTTATTATTATGCTTGAAATTTGGGAGTCATCACGACCAGTTTCAAGCTTACTCTCTTACGATGATGGCCAATTACGTACTCAAGGACTCAGATATGCTTGTCGAGACTATAATGACATAGATGAGATGTATATGCGTATGGAGTAATATTTAGAGGCGGCAAAATACTTCATCTAAAATTAATACTCCCTCCATTCAAGTCCAAATACAACATTTCTTTTTTTGACACTATTCATGAGTGAAGGGAATGTTTACGATTTCTTGCAATATGTAAGATAGAATATGGTCATGTGAGATCTTGTTTGATTCGCCTTTATAAGTACAATAAGATTATCAAATTTTTATATTTTTTTATAAAGTAAAACTCGAGATATTTACGTTATAATTCATGCATTGACAAACGTGTAAAAGAGAAATGTTGTGTTTGGACTTGAATAGAGGGAGTAATACGGAGTATTTGTTATCGAAGATTACAGAATATTACACGTAATAATGTAAACAATTATCGCAAAAACTAGGCTCAAGCTATTCAACGAATAGTGGTATAGTCATCTTAAGGTGTGAAAATGGCCGTCTTAGGAAAAGTCTACCCATTAAGTTATCTTCAATATCCGGAAGGAGATTGTCCAACCGTCAGTAAAGAATACTCCTTGTCAACCCTTAAAAAAAACATTATAAAAGTCTTTGGAGTATATAACATTTCCTTGGGTATTTGTATGCGATTTTTCGTGTACAAATTTTAATGTAAACTCCATAAAGAGGGTCTTACAATGAACAAGTATCCTTTAAGAGAATTCACCTCAAGTCTCCCTTAACATGGATTTTTTTTTTTTTTGAAATTAAGACGGATAAAGTGTGACCATTTTTTGATAAACGGTTACGAGAACAAATTTTAACCAAAATGAGAACCTTTTTAGCTGTAACTTTAGGTGCAATATTGTCATTAAATGGTCACTTTTGAGTAGAAGATGACGACATTTTCTCCGTCTAAATTTCAGATGGAAAAGCGATATGAATTGAGAGTCTACTGTAGTTCTTTTCTGATTGAGATGACAGTGAATTATAAAACATGATCAAAATCTCTCTTACGTATTTTGAAAAATGTATACAATTTGTTAGGACGAGTCGAAATACACGCTAAGCTAAACAAATCTCAGCTCTTGATTTTACACAAAAATGTAGCCAATTACGAGTATCAATCAAATTTACACATTGTGTCTGTCGAACATACAGAGTAGCACTCCATAGTATTATTCGGATATTAGAACAATTTTATTACAGAGGAAAAATCCATGAAACAAATCTTTGTCATGTCAGAAACTAGTATCTTCACAAAAGAATGGAATAATATGTAACATGAATCTTTTTTATTTTTATTTTTTTTGCTTTTAGATGTATGTTTACATCTGTGCCTCTAAGTATTGATAAATGAAGGCATTCCTACCAAAGCTAGATCGGTATATGAATCTTCGTGGCAACCAGCCGCGACCTTAAACTTGCATACAGGGCACGTTCCCTGTCGTCTAAGCCATGGGTCTATGCAATCAGCATGGTACTGCATAATTGAGAAGTAACTAATTGAGATGAACAACTATGTTTGTTATACTGCATCTGGTAATGTAACTCACCTGGTGCAAGCATGGTAAGCTACGGATGAGTTCTCCTGCGTTCACTTGCTCCAAGCATATGCTACATGTTAGTTCATCTTCCGAGTTTCCCATATAACTCTCAATATTGATCGCGCTGTCCAGCTGCCTCTGATTTTAAGAGAATGTTCAAATTACGCATTTCATCCAAAACCAAAGAACCACCCATTCGTCATGTTTTTTTTTTTGGTCTCATATTTCAATTTTTCCCCAAATTTTGGAAAATGATTTGAAATATGGAAAGAGTACCATGAAATGAAATTTAGGAGATCTTTTAATAGTTTATGAAGACAAAATAAAATATATTCAGGACAGTAAGGAATTATGCATTGTAATGCTCCGAAGAAAATAAGTGTTATACTAGTGAGTTTACGCTAATGAGAGTACCTCAAGCGATGAAGAAGATGACGCTGGTTGAAATGCTCCTATGCCACTGTGAAAGAGGAAGCTTGTTAAATAAAGTACACACTCAGAAACTAAAAAACTAGCACAACACCCAAATCAATTCCACAAGCAACAAAACACATCCCGACTAAAACACGACATAAATAGTCCTTTTGAGAGACTATCAATCATGATAGTTCATAAAAACAGAACAATGTAGTATAACCCTCAATAGCAGAATGCATACTGAAGACCGAAACACTTCCAGTAATCAGCTCGAGTGGAAAAGGTGGATATTCGAATTCCTTTAGGATTGTCTTAAGCACGTAGTCGAGATTAACAGGTGAACTGTTGGATAATCTATCGGGTAATGCAAATTTCATTACAATGAACAAATCAGTATCTTTCTCAATGAACTAATAGCTAGAATGCAGTCTAAGGAAAGTGGAGTATACTGCATTGTGGTTTAAGATGGTGGAACTGATCTTCCAAGGTCCTATTACCTACTTGATGCAGTGTTAAAAATGCTTACGCGAAAACTATATTCTGTACAAAATTACAAACTTTTTTAAGAAATGTTTCGGTTGGGTGATAGGATAGCTAAAAGCCTAAAACAAGCCACAGCGGTTACGCAGGAATATTGAAATCATTCTTTCATGAACACAGAATAATCAGATGTCTAACCTTTGGGGACCGGGAACTTTATGCTTGTGGAGGGGAATAACATCTATCTGGTCCTCGCTCAATGAGTAAACTGTACGCGAATAGTCTGCATCTGGCGTTCTCAAAGTATCAGAATCTACGTAAAATATACCAAAGATTATCCCAATACAAAAGAAACACTTTTTTAAAACTTAAGGCCAAAAACTTATCATTATTACCTAAATCATCGAGTTCTTGGTCCAGAAGAGCCAGCTGCAACTGACGACGCTGCAGATGTCCTCTGGATCCAAATGCAGTCGATGGTGACATTTGCAACCAAAGTTCTGTATGGTGAAGTAGATCACTAGCTGCTATAGCATGAGCTTGTGCCTGAGCTTGAAGTTGTTGACATGTCGCATACATTCTTAGGCTGGCAGTCATAAGAAAAAAGCCAAATGCAAGCCATAGCTTCATATTGAGTCAACAGGAAACTTATCAGATTCCTAGCACAACTGAAATCGCAAAGGATGTACCGCAAATAAATCAGCTTGCATTATATAAGAGGTCTACACTTACCAACAAATTGGGCGAAACTTGTTGAGAATTTAGCACCACAAAAAGCAAGAGCACTGCCACAACAAAATTAAGCAACTAAATCAACCAATGCGAAATGAAGTAATGCACTAAATCATACATGAGGCAGTCTTACATATGAGACCAACCCATAGAATATTATCAGCGGAGAAATGTATAGGGAAATGACTGGTCTCACATGTGAGAATGTCTCATACAAAGGCCCGTTAATAGTTAAAATCGGAAAATAGGAGACAAAACCAAAGGTATTACCAGTAATAAGGAATGCAGACGAGTTGGTATTAAGCGGCCTAGCTGCATGGATACGCTGATAACAGAACAAAGAATGACGACAACACACACATTCAAGTACACGTTAATGTTACAAGAAACTTGTACAAAAACCTGCATACTAATTATACTAAGCAACCTACGTACCACACGTTGCTCTGGGACTATCGCAGGAAATGAATTTTCGATATCAGCCCGAGTCCCTCGAAAAATAAAACTCATGATTGTTTACTCAACCAAAACTAGATCAATCTTAAGTTCCTCTGCAGAACAATGAAGGGCACTGCAACTGCTTAAAATGTACGAAGTATATAAGAAGGCATAAACTTACTGCATACAATGAACTTACCACCTAAACACAACCTCTATAACCTGCAATAAATACAAATACATTATGATTTAAAATAACAAATGGAGCAGAGCTTTAAAGTTCTATTTTGAGTTGTATAAATGTATAATTAATATGATCACAATTTATAACCCATCGAACACCCCCTTTTCCTCAGTTTATAATTTTCTTTTTCATGATTCGACCTCTATAAAACGCCCTAATATTAATTTAGTTCAAAGTGATCATTTGATATTAATTTCCATTAAGATATACGGAGTATTTTTTTTTTAAATTGAAAGACTTGTGGTTTAAACAAGCTCATTAATAATAACAAAATATCTTTAACTTTACTAGGTTATGCTAATCATCAATTATTAACCTAAATAAGTTCAAGGATATGAACGAGAGCAAATTAAGCTCAATTTCTTGAATAACTAAGTCTCGTTTGTGACTGTCACAAACTTGTAACCTCTCACAACTCCTCTCTCACTTGCTCTCTACAATTGAACATTCTAACTTGACTTCCTGTAATTTAATAAATTCTTATGAAAGATTATTTTGTATAACAAATTTGACAACATAAATTATAGGACGTTTCCAACAATTCACATTTCCTTCATACATATCATTTTATAAAACTTTGACCACCATAAAGGAACTCCCTCCAATTTTTTTATTTCTTCTCATTTGCTTTTATGTAGTTTCCAAGACAATACTTTTGACTGTAAATTTTGATGTGTATTGTTTATAGGGCTGCCCAAAGATGCGGGTCGGTTGTGGTAGGGGGCCCGGAACCGTACCTGGGTGGGGCGGATTGGGCCGCGCTGGTGGATCGGGCCGAGCTAGCGGGCCGTGGAAGAGGAGGCCCGAAATGCGTTTTTTGGGCGGGTTGGGGTCGGGCGGGTCGGGCTAGGATATATAGGGGGCCCGGAACCGGCCCGGTTGGGGGGAGGGTCGGGTCGGGTCGGGCTGGTGAGGCGGGCTGGCGGGCCTGAGAAGAAATAGCCCGAAGGGCGGGTCAGGTCGGGTCGGGCCAGGCTGGCCCGCATCTTTGGGCAACCCTAATTGTTTAGGCCTAATTTCAGTAATGCAACTATTGAGCTTAACTTAGTGATGAGAAAGCATGGGCTAGATAACATGAGAAAGAGGAAATAAGGTAGAAGTGAAAAGCGCATATGGGCTCGAGTAGAGAGGAGCCAGCGAGTCAAGGGAAACATAATGGAGGCCACAAGAAGACATCTGCCTTAGGGAATAACCAACCTAAACCCTACTAAGGTTTAATCCTATATAAAGCGATGGAAGGCAAAGAGGGGGAGATACACGACAACAAAAATCAACCCTAGCACTAGCAATTATTATCACGCCATAGCCCCCTCTTGTACTCGACTTTTGACATTAATTTGCTAGTGGAATATTTGGAAGGGTATCGACCCCTTCCCGCGGTTTTCCCCTTGTAGGGTTTTCCGCGTCGCCAAATCTCTCGTGCCAAATTCTCTTTACGTTAACAAGTTTTCATAACGCATGCAATCAACCCCAATTAGATTAACACGCGATATTAGACCGCTTTAACTAGGGGTGAGCAAAACCGAGTACCCGATATGAATTTAAAAACCGTATCGGGTACCCGGTTTTTCTAAGGGCAAAAGTTAATACCCGGATACGACCCGGTTTCCGTATACCCGGTTAAACCGGGTAACCGAAAACCGTATACCCGGATCCGGTTTAAATAATAATGGTCAAGACTCAAAATTTAATTTCGCAAAATTAGTATCGACCAATTACTAGGATGCCCATATAATCTATTAGGCATATTATTACGAAACAGAACTACTTGCAAAGTTAGTTTTAAGATGCCAAAATGCAAACTTTCATCGCTTCACATAAATCTTTGACACCCTCAAATTAGTTACGTACATTGCAAGTTTCACATCCGAAGATTGACCCACAAATTTTCACACAAATAGTACATATCAAACCCAAAGTTTCACATACAACTTATTTTTTTGTTATTTTCAATTCAACCGTGTCAAAAACCGTATATCCGATTTTGATTTTCCCCAACCCAGACCCGATACGGTTTTTAAAAAAACGTATCGTATAGCCGGAAATTTGTATCGTGTACCCGCAAATCCGTGTAATTAAAACCGTATACCGTATCGTATCCGTATATTAAAACCGTATCGTATATTTTTGCTCAGCCCTAGCTTTAACCCTATGTAATAGACTTGGTAAAAAAAAATACCAAAACTTGTACTCCCTCCTAGTCACTAATTTCTTCCCCTTTCCTTTTTGCACAAGAATTAAGGAAATGAATTTGGATCACACAAAATACACTAACCCACATACAAATGAATTTGGACCACACAAAACACACAACCCCACATCCGAAAAGGGAAAGAGGGAAGAAAATCTGACTTACCCGATAAGGAAAGAGGGAAGAAATGAGCGACTAGGAGGGAGTATATTACTTTTTTTTTTTGTTAAAGCTAATATTTTGTGAAATATGTTTTGAGGATAAATATAAATATATTAGTTCTATTTAGTGAAAATATTAAATATTGAGTTACTTCAACTTTGACCCTAAAAAAGCAAATAAAAAAATGTGAGGGAGTACTTCGGACTAGAGATGACAATGGATCCAGGACCCTATCCAGATCCGCGAATTCGGACCCTGGTGGAGCGGATATGGATCTCATTTTTATGGATCCAGTGGATATGGGTCGGATATGGATCCAAAAAAATTTACGCAGATCTGGATATGGATCTTGTTGTTAAGATCTAGACCCTACCCACGGATCCATATCTTTTATTTTTTTAATTTATTTTGACTATATAAGGATAATTAAAGTTTATAATGCTGATATTTTCTAATTTAATCAACTCTCATATGTCATTTTACTTATTTCAAAGGTCATTCTTAATTTATAATACAATTGTAATATTTGTAAATTAACTTTTTCCTCATCCAAATAATAACTTACGCGGTAATTAGTTACTTTATTATGTTAAATGTCGATATAATGTACACTTATAATCTTATTAAACATTCTAATACATTTTATGTAATTTTAATAGAAAAATTACATTTAAAAGATGAATAATTTAATAAAATATTTTGAAAACGATCAGATCCATTTGGGACCCAGATCCTACCCTGATCCACGGATCTGGATATGGATCTGAAAATTTTGGACCCTACGGATATGAGGCGGATCTGGATCCAACATATACAATATGGATATGGATCTGGATCTTATAGGACCCTATCCAGATCCTATCCATTGTCATCCCTACTTCGGACTGAACAAATACGGAGTATAAATGAAGGGGCTATTAGAATGTAAATTATGAGAACAAATTAATCCCTAGATTATATATGAGAGTTCGCAAGATATTAACATCTATCATAATTTGAGTGGGGAAAATTTTATGACATAATTTTTTTTTTCTAGGATATATCAAATTTTTTGTGTTTATTACCACCATTTGGTTGTATTTGACTCGCTTAATCTTAAGATGGATAGAACACGTCTTAAAAAAGACTTAATGTTTTCATTAAGAAAATTATATTATTATGGATAATACTCCCTCATATTCAATGTAATCTTCCCCTTTCATTTGGGCACTTGAATTAAGGAAATGAATTTGGACTACACAAAACATCCAACCCCACATACAATTAAATATGAACCACACAAACCACACAACCTCACATCCCAAAAAGGAAATAGGGAAGAAAACATGAATAACGCAAAGAGGAAATATGGAAGAATACCCTGAATAGAATGGAGTAGTTGTTATCGATAACAATTGTAGACTCCCGTGTTTGCACCTCCAAAAGTCACCTGATGATGAATCAAACGTCATGTTTAGCATATGTTGCGATTTTATGAAAGTTCTTAAGTCCGCCAAAAAAAGGTAACTTGAACACTCGTGTCTACCCTTGAGTCGGCATCTACATGCCAATACGTTCGTTTTGACAATAATTAGAGTCGATTCGAAATTCAGGAGCAAAACCGTCATTAAATTTAGGATGTCGTCTCATTCTGAAACGGAATATTCCGGAAACCGTAAAAATAATATTTATGGTTTTAAAGTTTGACATGGATACCCGAGATTTATCTTAAAAGATAAAACTTTATCGCCCAAACACACATTTTCTTGTCAGCAAAGAAAGACGCCTTAGAAAGGACGCACCAACTGGTGCACCCCTTTTAGTAGGCGCAGGAAGTGGTACGCCTCTTCTAAGAGGCGCATGCTGCTTTGTTGTGTTTCTGTCCGTCTCCACTTCTGCTCTACTATGAATAGAGAACTCGGGTATCCATATTAATTTGGTACGCAAGTGTGCACGATCTCTTCTCTCTTGTACATATTCTAGACCTTGTTATTGGCTCATCGACATTTACGTGCTTGATCAATTAACCACTTCAGCTCAAATCCTATTGAGTACTCGTCACGATTGCATAGACCGATCAATTGAACAAACTACACAATCAACACAATCTTTAAACTAAAATCCTCGATCAACTTTAAAGCATATGTTCCTCAAATACTACGTACGCCCCGACTTAAAGTTAAATCGATCTTATTGCTAAGCAATTCTCACTTGCGACGGGCAACTCACGTAAGTCACAAGTTTAAGACGGGTCAAGCTCCCTTCACAAAATGGAAGTGGAGGGCAAATGAGAGGCTTTATTTACCCTCCACTTTCCTCTCCACTTGCACTTTATGAAGACACTTGATTCATCTTAAGTTTGCGATAGATCACCCGTCACAAATGATACTTTGTGCTTAATGTCAGAGTCAAGCCCAAAATAAGACGATGCAAGGTGGGGCCTGAACGTCGTCGTAAGACAGCTGGATCAACATTCCATAATTTCCAAATTTAGTCAACTTCGACATTCCAGCACGACCTCATTGTATTTATTAATCGGTTGGTCTTATTGAAGATAGGGTATATCCGTTTTCAGTAAAGACGGTCGGATTTCTTCTTATAAGGAGGTAAGTGGGAAAACAAGTAGATAACTAATTGGATCCCCACTAATCCTTCTACTTGCCTGAAAAATTTGTGTTATTTAAGACGCAAAAGTTTAACGATGGATGACTAAATTATCGTGTGAGCTGTGTAGAAAGACGATATTATGATATCTCATAGTATCGTAATATTATCTTAATATTGTCATATAGCAGATGTATATATTATTTGATTTGGTGTATATTATTTTTACCTAAACTATAGGCTTTAGTTAGGAAAGATATATTCTAGTGTTGTATAAGTACAACGTTGTATTGCTACTGCTATTCATTCAATAAGAATCAATAACTTTTCCATATAGCTCTCTATGTTTTTCATGGTATCAGAGCATTTTTAATTCTGCGTTTCCGCAAAAACACAATAATACAACATGACGAAAGGCGATGGAAAATCAATTGGACCGTCTTCTCCTCTATTTCTCCATCCCTCTGATAGTCCTAGTTTGATGCTGACTCAAACAATATTTAATGGTGAAAATTATGAACTATGGGCAGATGCGGTAAGGAACGGTCTCGACGCCAAAAACAAATTGGGGTTCGTCGAGGGTACCGTCAAGAAACCAGCGTCTAGTTCGAGTGGAGATGAAAGTTACGAAGAAGTGACATGGAGGCAGTGTAACGCGATGGTGAAATCGTGGTTACGAAACGTCATTGATGCAAAATTGCATCCGAGCATTACCTTCTCAGCCACTGTTATTGAAGTTTGGCAAGAACTAAAGGAGCGTTTTTCTGCGGGTAACGCGCCCCGAGTTCATCAATTAAAAAGCGATCTAAACGAGTGTAAGCAAGGCACTCGGTCTGTGGTAGAATACTATACACACTTGAAGACGATATGGGACGAACTAGCCAACTATAGTCGAGTGCCAACATGCACCTGTGGAGTAGGTGCGGCTTTGAACAAAGAGCGACAGGAGGAGAAGGTTCATCAATTTATCATGGGTCTTAACAATCTATTGTATGGACACATTCGGTCGAATTTATTGATGGAAGACGATTTAACCTCTTTAAGTCGGGCCTACGCCCTGGTCTTAAGGGAGGAGAGACACAAAGCTGTGACACGCATCAAGGAGGAGCAACAGTAGGAAGTAGCAATGGCAGTTCAGACAAGTATTGATCGTGGTCGTGGGACTCAGTGGCAGAAGAAGCAGGACAATGCAGATTTTCCAAATGAATGCACCTATTGCGGGAAGTTTTATCATACGGAGGAAACCTGTTATATGAAACATGGGTACCCTTATGCTAGGGGTCGTGGCAGAGGAAGGAGAGGAGGACGTAGCAGCGGTTGTGGAGGACGAAGCCAAGGGAACGCTTTCCAGGTCGCAAATGCTACAACCAGTAGCGAGACAGAGTTGCCAAGACAAAATCTAATGATTGACGTCGTTGAGCAGCTGAGAAATCTCCTTGTTAATAAGACAGAAGGTAGCAAGACATTGACAGGTATGAATGAATGGTTGCTAGATAGTGGGGCTTCCCATCATATGACAGGACGCCGAGAATTACTTTCCAAAATATGGAAAGGAACGCCTTCGACAGTTGGATTACCAGATGGATCCGAAATCATAGCACATGAGCATGGAAGTATCGTATTAAACGACAAATTTGTTTTGAAAGATGTCTTATATGTTCCATCTTTGACTTGCGATTTAATTTTGGTACAACAATTAATTAGAGAAAATAATTGTGTTGTGAACTTTAATCCTGACTATTGTGTAATACAGGACCAATTTACGAGGATGAAGATTGTACGGGGTGAGCAGAAAGATGGGGTTTATTTTTTGAAGGAGGATGGGCGAGAAATCACGGCAAGGACTAGCAGTAATGGAGATGCACGACTTTGGCATAAAAGACTCGGACATCCGTCGAACAGTATTTTGTCATCTTTTTCAAGTTTAGTTGGTTGTGATTTAATTTGGAACCCTCGTGATATTTGGGATCCTTGTTGTCGCGCAAAACAAACTCGGTCAGTTTTCAAGCCTAATAATAAAAGGAGTGTTGATTTGTTTTTTCTGATATTTGGGGACCGTATCGTACAACTAGTCTATCAGGAGCCCATTACTTTCTGACCATCGTAGACGACCGAAGTATGGGAGTATGGGTATACCTTATGAAAGATAGAGGAGAAGTCAGTAGGCTGATGATAAATTTTTGTAAAATGGTACAAACACAGTTTGGGAAACAAGTAAGAATAGTACAAAGTGATAATAGAACGGAGTTTCTTTCCGGGGCAATGAAAGAGTACTATAATGATAACGGAATAATCTACCAGACTAGTAATACTGACACCCCCCAACAAAATGGAAGGGTAGAAAGAAAACACCGACACATCTAGGAAAAGGCGAGAGCACTTCGTTTCCAAAGCAATCTACCTATTTATTTTTGAAGGGAATGTGTCCAGGTCGCGTCCTATTTTATGAATCAAACATCGACTCGACTTCTTGACGGTTTAACCCCTATGAAATTTTGTATGGTGAAAAACCCAGTTTTGATAATATACGAGTGTTCGGTAGTCTTTGTTATGCCCACAATAAGGATAAGTCTCGAGACAAATTTACTGAACGAGGCAAAAGGTGTGTTTTATGGAGGACAGGGGAAGCATTTCCGACGACAAGGAGAGTGAGCATGAGAATATCGAGATTGCAGACGACATAGAAACAGACACTGAACCGCGGGTTACTGATGAAAACGAACAGGTAGGTCGCGGAACTCGCCAAAGATTCGAGCCATATTGGAAGAAGGACTACATATGCAAATCAACACAAGTTAAAAACCCATCTCGACAGCTCATTCGGTTCAATCGACATCAACAAAGAAAGGTACTCGTTACCCTTTAGCAAATTATGTCACAACCAATTGTTTCTCTAATGTTCACAGGAACTTTTTAGCAAGAGTGGATGCCATTCATGAACCACGAAATTATTTCGAGGCAGCACAGAAGGCGGAATGGAGACAGGCAATGGCACAAGAAGTGAATGCACTCGAAATGAATGGAACATGGAAAGTGGTCACACTGCCAAGTGGGAAGAAACCAATCAGTTGTCGATGGGTATATAAAGTAAAATATAAAGCAGACGGAAGTATTGAACGTTATAAGGCGAGGCTGGCCGCACAAGGCTACACTCAAGTTGAAGGAATCGATTACCACGAAACATTTGCGCCAGTAGCTAAAATGACAAGCGTCAGGTGTCTCCTTGCGGTGGCAGTCACGAAGGGGTGGTCGATTTCTAAGTTAGATGTGAATAATGTCTTCCTTCACGGTGATTTAGATGAAGAAGTTTATATGAAGATGCCACCGGGTTTTGAAACAAACGGAAAGAATGAGGTGTGTAAACTTGTGAAATCGTTATATGGCTTGAAACAGGCTTCGCGAAACTGGTTTGCCAAGTTGACGGAGTCTTTAACCAGGTACGGTTTTATACAGTCACTAGCAGATTATTCATTGTTTACTTACAAAAAAGACGGACCCTTTCTTGGACTATTGGTGTATGTTGATGACATGATTCTAGTGAGCAACGATGACAAAGCCAGTGATCATGACCGTCTCAAAGCTTTTCTCGATCGTAATTTTGGCATTAAAGACCTCGGGAAGCTCAAATATTTTTTGGGAATTGAAGTTGCTCACGGGTCGAAAGGACTTTTTCTTAGTCAAATATAATACGCCTTGGAGATAATAAAAGAAGCCGGTTTGGAAGGGGCAAGACCAGTGACTACTCCTATCCAACCGAATCATAAGTTGACACTAGCGGAGGGCGACATTCTTCACGGCCCACTGAAGTACAGAAGGTTGGTGGGTAGACTAATATATTTGACAATTACGAGACCAGACTTGGTGTATGCCGTGCACACCTTGGCATAGTTCGTTCATGCCCCAAGAAAAGACCATCTTGAAGCGGTTTTTCGAGTGATACGTTACATTAAAAGCAGCCCAGGAAAGGGGATTGTAATCAACAAAGATTGTGATTTGGTTTTGCGTGGGTATTTCGACTCCGATTGGGCAAGTTGTCCTTTGTCAAGAAGGTCACTCACCGGGTATTTTGTTGCAATAGGAAGCTCACCTATTTCTTGGAAGGCGAAGAAGCAAACGACCGTAGCAAGGTCCATGGCAGAAGCCGAGTATTGTGCACTAGCAGCAGTGACGAGTGAGCTAATCTGGATAAAGTCTTGTCTTCACTCGCTTGGGATCGATCATAGTGAACCAATGCAAGTTTTCTGCGATAACCACGCCGCTTTACACATTGTCAAAAATCCAGTTTTTCATGATCGTACTAAGCATATAGAAATCGATTGTCACTTCGTTCGTCATCATCTTGTCAATCGAACCATTTCTACCTCGCATACACGGAGCAAAGAGCAAGTAGCGGACCTTTTCACAAAGGCGCTTGGAGGAGAGGCATTCGAGTATATTCAGTTCAAGTTGGGAATTTGCATACCAAGTGTCCCAACTTGAGGGGGAGTGTAGAAAGACGATATTATGATATCTCATAGTATCGTAATATTATCGTAATATTGTCATATAGCAGTTGTATATATTATTTGATTTGGTGTATATTATTTTTACCTAAACTATAGGCTTTAATTAGGAAAGATATATTCTAGTGTTGTATAAGTACAACGTTGTATTGCTACTGCTATTCATTCAATAAGAATCAATAACTTTTCCATATAGCTCTCGTTGTTTTTCAAGCTGACTGAGCTCAGTTATGCAGGTTGACTAAGATTTATCTCATTGGGGATTGATATATTATCCTTTTATAATTGGTTATACCAAAAGTTATCATGTGGAGTCTGTATATCAGTTGATGACGTAAAATATATAATTTTTTAATTAATTGTGAGAGTGGAAGGTAGATAGCAATTCTCATTTCATATAAAAATTGTAGATAATTTAATAGGAGTCTAAATGAGTTTTTCCGTATCATGAGTTTTCGAAATTGTACTAGTGAAAACTCGACTCGAACAAATAAACTAATTTTGACCCCAAGTCCTAAAAAGAAGTATTGAAATTACATATCCTTAGGAAAAATAACTGGAAAATGAAGGTACTTGTAAATTACACAAATAGTGAATAATGAAGATCAATTTATATCAAAGGGGCAAGGGGATAACGATCAAGAATTAATTTTTTAAAAAGGATAAATTATCGATTAAGGGTTAAGCTATGTTTGTTGGTTGAAATTGTTGATTAATGATTTTATTTCTAATACTTACACTTTACGTGTTTGATGAGATGTGGGAATGGTCAATTCCATGTTTTATTGCTTGTTTATACATAGCTATAAAACTGAACAGTAAGTTTCATTGAAGACGGGTCGGATTCCTTATCACAAGGAGACAAGTGGGGAGCTAAATGGATCTCCACTTGTCATCCCACTTGCCTCCTTGTGAGAGGGAATCCGACCCGTCTTCATAGAAAACGGATATGCGCCGTCTTCAATGAGAATTTGTGAAAACCGAAAGCGTTACATGATGTTAGAGCTTGCTTATTTTGGTTAGATTGACCTAGAATACGCATAAGCTAATTTGTGGCGGTCTAGGTGGGGTCGTCAGACCAACAGACTCGGCCCATTAACCGAATAGAACCCAAATCGATTATAGACTTGTCTCATAGATAGAGTCCTTATCTATCGGCGTGAGCCCAAATTAATACCCTTGTCCCCCGTTTTTATTGATTTTACATTGATTACTCTAGTTTCTCGCTTTGGTTTACATTTCCTTCGTCGTTTTGTTTACATTTCCTAGTCTAGCTATTCAATCCCAAATCAAATCGTCACACTTGCACTTCTAGACCTAGACTTTGAACAATTTGGAGAAACCCCGTCCCGTGAATCGGCCTTGACTTTTCCAATTTATTTATTTAAGATGAGCATTATAAATGTGTGATAGACTCGAACCAACGACCTATATATCAAAAAGAATAGAGATTTTGTTAATGGGTTGATATTTGTTCACTGTGCTGTTGAAAATAACCACTAAGACGAGACAATAGAGCGGAAGGAGTGTAGTGGGTGTGATTATGAGGATGGGGTTTGGAGGAGGTTGGAATGAGGTCGGTGAAGTGGAGAGTTAGAGATAATGTTGTGGTGACGGTGGTGTTACCAAGATAGTGATAAAGTGGTGCGGATTACCAGATTTGTTTATATTTTTGTTTTTAAAAAGGTGGTCTAAGGAACATGTAAGAAAATAGAGTTATGTTATAAAAAATGAGATAATGTTACTAGTACGATTTATTGTCAGATTAATTGAAGTTGTGATACTTAAAAAAGACCACCCATAGTTTGAACAATAAGTCTTGCTTAAGACGGCACTATCCGTCTTAAGTTTACGACTGGTTAAATACTATCACATGATAGTAATAAAAACAAAAATTTTAGTATTTCTTAGGCAACAAGTATAATGATTTGCTGTGTATTTGATAAGTGAGAATTTGTATAGTTTCAAATTTGAATTATTCTTTTTGGTTAACCCTTTTTATTTATGTATAATCAATATATTATCCGTCTTAAATACGAATTTGTGTAAAGGATGAATATTCTCTCTCTAGAAAACCCTAATTCTTCATCCCAAGAGGACGAACAGAGTACTAGATCCACAAAAAAATTCAAGATGCAACCAGAGATTAATGCTTCTAACGTTGATGGTATGAAGATAGATAATCTAAACCGTGCACCAGGGCCTTTTTTCCAACAAACCAGTGTGGAAAAAACAACATACAAAGATTCTTTAAATTATGGGACTTCCCCATCATTTTCCATCAACCAGAATCAGGATTTTATGATTACAAATAACTCTATGTTTGAAGATGAATCTGATGATGATACAGATGACCAAAACACTATCAATTACCCTTCATGCCCTATTATCCTCCTAACTAGATATGAGAAAATGAAGATCCGGAAACATTGGAAAGAAACTCTCATTATCAAAAATGTTTGATAAAATATAGGGTACTTCACGCTACTTAGACAACTCAGGAAGAAATGGTCGCTGAAAGGAGGGCTTACTCTCATGGATGTTGGACATGCCTACTATGTAGCCCGCTTCACTAATAGCGAAGACGATGAATATGTGATCACACAAGGACCTTGGATGATCGGGGATCATTATCTCACGATACGTTAATGGATCCCTAATTTCATTGCGACAGATGAACCAATCAAATACCTAACAACATGGTTACCCATTCCGTAACTCTCAGTCGAGTATTATCATGAAGACATACTAAAGAAAATTGGAAGCGAGATTGGAAAGGTCATTAGGATAGACAAGGCCACAACCCTTGCAGAAAGAGGACAATCTATACGCATGATTGTTGAGGTCGATCTATCTAAACCCTTACTATCCAAATTCAAGATGAATGGTAAAATTTGGATTATCCCATATGAGGGCCTAAGACAGAATTGTTACAAATGTGGAAAATTAAGGCACAATGAACATGTTTGTCCAGTTTTTAACGCAAACAGGGCAGATAATGTTATTCTTAACAATGAGAATGCATAAGTGGTGAACAGAGAAGAGGAAAGTGCAAATGGAAGGAAACCAGTCCAAGACGAAACTTATGGTTCGTTGATGCATGTGAAGAAACCTATAAGACGCAGGAATACAAATGCGGAAGTTGGAAAAAAAAGGCAATGACAATGGTCAACAACCCATGAGCCTTTTGGTCCGAATACTCAAAAACCCAAACAAGGCAGAGGGGAGCCCAGAAGGAAGGCAGCATACACTGGGAGAAGGGAATAATTTACTACTGTTACGACCGAAACATTCGGATGGACCCGATATTAAGATGGCGGAGACAACGAAGAATGAAGTAGCCTAAATGTATCCAGGGAGTCAGCAAAAGCCTCTGGATCACGGTTTGAGATCCTAAACGAGTTAGAAAATGAATCAACGCGATGCATTGAGGATGTCAGTCAGGAATCCGAGCATGAAAGTCGTAATCAAAGTGGGGCGGATAAACAAACTTGCAAGTCAACGGGTTAGAAGAGCTGGGTCAAAGTCCGAGATCCCTATCGAATTTTTCCTTAGGTAAAAAAGCAACAGGGAATAAAATCCATAATTTTATGGAAAATATAAATACGTTAACAGGGCAATCTTCATATTAAAAGGTAACTATAACAATCTAACCCCTAGTTTTACTCCTGATTTTAGGAGAGAATCCATGACAGAAGCAACCACCAAAGATGACACTATGATTCGAGTTCCAATTAAGTCAACTAATGCCACCTCTGATATGAATATACATCAACATAATGATAAATCTCACAAATCTTTCCATAATAACTCCCATAAAACTCTTTTTATTAATAAAGAAAACAGAGACATTAATAAAAAACCCCTCTTTAGCCTATAAAATTAATAAAAAAAACCTAAATCGCTCTGAACTTTTTTTGTCTTCATCATCGATCAATGAATCTCGAACCCCCCTCACCCTCTGTCCCACTTATCCACCCATCCCTTCTTCCTTTGTCCCAAAACCGTTTCTTAGAGTCGAAGATGGAAATTCCATGGTTGGTGGAAGCAATTCCATTAACACACTCGATGGGGATGGAAATAGATGCGATACTGCCACCAGGTCATCCTCAAGGAACCTCCTCATGAAGGTAAGAATCAACCCCCGGGTGATGAGAATTCTCATCAGGATCTCTGAGGCGTTCATGTCCTCATTAAATTTTCGTCCAAATAGTCTCATGGATTAGTACCCAAATCATCTGAACTAAAGAACCCCGCTTAGAATCATGACTTGGAATTTTGAAGGAACAGGAAGTGCACCTTTTCTCTCTATGCTTAGAGAGTTGATTCGCATTAATAAACCACAAGTTCTAGCCTTAGAGGAGACTCACATCAGTGGAGACGTAGCACAAAGAGTTTGTAACAAAATAAATTTTGGAGGACAAACCAGAGTTTATGCGGAGGGTTTTAGCGGCGGCATTTGGTTGTTTTGGAAACCAGAAGAGGTGACTGTCACCCCTATCATCCACCATGCGCAGCACATAACGGTTGAAATTGAAAGGACGGGTGAAATCCCTTGGTACTACTCGGCGGTTTACGCTAGCCCGGACACGGTTAAAAAAGTGGAATTATGGAGTAATCTGGAAGCCTTTGCTACCTCTCATAACCGTCCTTGGCTTGCAATGGGGGATTATAACGACACAAGGTTTCTCTCCGAAAGAAACGGAAATAGCGAGAACATGAGACATAGATGTACTAGATTCAATTCATGGTTAGAAAATAACGACTGGATGGATTTAGACTTCTCAGGACCTGAATTTACTTGGGCAAGAGGAAACACGATTCCAACAAGACAGTGGGCGAGACTTGACAGAGCTATTTGCAGCTCCCCTTGGAGAGTGCTATTTGCGGAAGGATCACTCCGCCATTTAATACAAAATCAATCGGATCACTGCCTTATCTTGATGGGCACGAATGGATTTGCGCCAATACCATCAATGCTTAGACCTTTTCGCTTTCAAGCTGCGTGGATATGCCATAATAAATTCTCGGAATTTGTGGAGAGCAATTGGAAAAATGATCAACCCCTCATCCCTTTTGTCTATGATTTTGCTGACTTGTTACAAAAATGGAACAAAGAAGTTTTTGGTAATATTTTCAACATGAAACAAAGTCTGGAAAGAAGATTACTTGGAGTCCAAAACCGGTTATCGAGAGGTGGACCAAATTTTTTATTCAAATTTGAGATGAAACTCAAACGTGAATTAGACGACACCTTAAAACAAGAAGAACTATTATAGTTTCAGAAATCTAGAATGGAAGCAATCTGGGATGAAGATCGTAATACCAGATTTTTCCATCTTAGTACTATTGTGAGACGGAAACATAATAGAATTGAAGGTTTAAAGGACTCGGATGGGAATTGGGTTTGGAACGTAGAGGAAATCAAAAATATGGTGTTTGAGTTATTTCAAAAACTCCTTTGCGGGACAAACAAGACAGATTGATGCCCATGGCATTCCTAATGGCCTATTTCCGACGCTAAGCAGAGACGAAAGAAGTAGATTGGAGGAAAACTATACAGTTACGGAAATACAATGTGCACTAAATCAAATGTCACCGTACAAAGCCCCAGGACCAGACGGATTCCAAGCTATTTTCTACCAGTCTCAATGGAAATTTGTCTCACCCAGCCTCTGTACAATGATCCTGAAAGTCCTTCATGAAGACACTTTCCCAGAGGGCATGTGTGAGACCTTCCTAGCACTTATCCCGAAAGTCGAAAATCCACACACTGCATCTCAATTTAGACCGATTGGTCTGTGTAATGTCTCATTCAAAATTATCACGAAGATGATTGTTAATCGTCTTAAAAAGATCCTTCCAGTATTAATCAGCCCGATGCAATGTAGTTTTGTTCCCCAAAGACAAATCTCAGACAATATTATCTTGGTCCAAGAAGTTATACATTCAATGAGGGGTAAGAAGGGACGAAAAGGTTTCATGGCTCTAAAACTTGATTTGGAGAAAGCTTACGACCGATTAGAATGGCCTTTCATCAAATACACACTGTTTGATATGGAGCTCCCCCAAAATATGATTACTACTATCATGAAGTGCATTACATCGTCTTCTCTTAATGTACTGTGGAATGGGGAAAAGACGGAGAGTTTCTCACCGACGAGGGGAATACGACAAGGAGACCCATTATCACCATACATATTCACCATGTGTATGGAGAAATTGAGCCAACTTATCGTGTATTCCAATAAAATGGGACAATGGAAAGGCTTCAAATGTAGCCGAGACGGACCCTTTCTTACCCACCTATTTTTCGCAGATGACATAATTCTTTTTGGCGAAGCTTCGGTGGAACAGGCTAAGAACATTAAACAAATCCTGGATGAGTTTTGTTTGGCGTCGGGTCAAAAGTGAATTACGAGAAATCGCAAGTCTTATTCTCAGGGAACACTGATGAGGAATTAGCAACGGTTATTTTGAGTGAACTCAATGTTGCACAAACAGAAGATCTTGGAATGTACATGGGCATGCCGACTAAGAATGGGCGTGTAACGAAAGAAACATTTGACTATATTGTGCGAAAGGTCGATAAAAGGCTATCCGGATGGAAAGCCAGACACATTTCGATGGCAGGGAGAGCAACACTAATTCAATCGACCCTAAATTCCATACCGACATATGTTGTGCAAACCGCAAGAATACCTCGAGCCACCTGTGATGAACTCGACAAAAAAGCAAGAAGGTTTTTGTGGGGTGGAGACCAAGACAAACGCGGTCTTAGTCTCCTTTCGTGGGACATGGTGACGAAAGAAAAAGGTGACGGGGGTCTGGGATTGAGGTTAATGAGGCAAGTCAATGTGGCGTTTATGGCCAAATTGGGATGGAGGATTTTATCAGAACCAAACTCGCTATGGGCTCGAGTGATTCGACACAAATACTGTCAAGGCCATTGTGATATTAACATGTTTGAACCCAAACAATCGTGTTCGAATGTCTGGAGAGGAGTAGTGGAAGCAATGGACGTCATTAAAAAAGGATTAAATGCGTCAATTGGAAATGGCAAAAATACCTGATTTTGGGACAAATGCTGGGCCTTAAACGTTCCTCTTGCTGAACTCGTCATTGCAGAAATTCCCACTAACATTCGTGATTACCCTGTTGAAGAAATGTGGGATGTTAATATGGGTTGGAAGTGGTAACTATTTGCTGAATTTTTGTCGACGGAAAGTTTACAGACGATTGCATCTTACGAAGTAATTGATTCTATTGAGAATGACGATGCGCTGTACTGGGCACCCACATCTTCGGGAAGATTCACGATCAAATCAGCACTACGATTAATTCGTAATGAAACAATTGATGAAACAGAAACACACTGGAAATTACCGTGGAAAGTTTGGGTACCGCAAAGAATTAGACTATTCCTATGGCTCGTGATGCATGACCGAATTATGTCAAATGTGAATCGCTCAAAACAAGGTTTCGTCGATGACCCAATCTGCACCGTATGCCATATGAGAGAGGAAACGACGATACACTTACTTCGGGATTGCACGGAGGCAAGGAAAGTCTGGAATCTGTTCGGGTCCTCCATTCCACAAGCCTTCTTCGAGACGGAATCAGTGAAAGCATGGACCATAATGAATCTCTCAGTCCTAAAATAAAACCGTAGGTATGGATACGTGGCCCGCTTGTTTCGCTATTGTTGTATGGTGGATTTGGAAATGGAGAAACTGCAGATGCTTTGGACGGACCGATGACATCCCGAATAATACATTCACTTTCCTAATGCAAAAAATATGGGAGGTTCGCAACGCCACCGAATCGTCGGATCTATTGGCTGAACCTAACAATAACCAACACCATGAAATTTTTGTGAGATGGGTGGCTCCACCGAATGAATGGACCGCTCTCAATATTGATGGGGCATCAGAAGAAAACCCAGGTACATCGGGAGCAGGAGGAGTATTTCGAGATACAGAAGGTAACATAACCCTTGCATTTGCGGAAAAGATAGGTGTGGCAACAGTTACGAGAGTGGAATTAATGGCCTTGAAACGGGGCCTTGTGATTGCAATGGAAAGGCAATTCCCTCGCCTCATCATTCAGACGGATTCCTAAGCCATTATAAAGTTGTTGGAAGCGGAAACACTTTTACCGACTACTCACTCACATTATTTCAGATTCGCAAATGCTATCTAAATGACAGCCGCTGGAAAGTTGAAATTCATCATATTTATAAAGCTAATAATTGTGCGGATTGGTTGGCCAACGAAGGGGTGAGACAAGAGCAACGTTTGGTCACGTGGGAGCCGGGAGATGTACCGAACCATTTAATTCGGCTGATGCATCAAGACCTTGGAGGAGTGGCATGGCCACGGATGGTTCTGTTTCCTACGGTTTAGTTAGCATTTATTTCTTTGTTTTTAGTGTCGTTTCATTTATCTTTTTTGGGTTAAACCCGCTTCATGTAACCAAAAAAAAAAATACGAATTTGTGTAGTTTGCATTATTCTTTTTAATTAAGGCTTTTAATTTATGTATAATCAGCATTAACAACCAATAGATCCATTGTCAGAGAAATTAAAGTCTATTTATACTAGTTTCAAAGATGTTTTACTGTAATCATGCATATCTGATATCTCGGACTGTAACACTGTATTCATGTAAATATAGTTGTTGATAAAGGCAACTTACATAGCTGGCAAATCTAGAGAGTCTTGTATGGGGTACCATACACTATACACCTACTAATCTAAATAATATCCCTACCTTGTAATTTCAACATACTTGTATTTACCAACCTATTATTGGTCAAACATCAAATAAAACTCCTACACAATTACACTTCACTTAAGTGATCAATGATCACACTATCGTATCTTCTGCCAAAAACCACGAGTAATTTACACAATTACAAACACCAATTCATTGAAAACGGATACGCTGAGACGTATCAGGTTGTTGCAGTGGGTTCTCACTTGTTTTTACACTCGGCTCTTTGTGAGAAGCACACAACTCGTCTTCATTAAAGATAGATATACCCGACTCCAACAACACTGACTGTACAAAAAATTACACTAATTTTATTTGTTTTTTACAGACCAAGGCCGAGTCTCTGACTGGCTAAATCACACCTAACCTCAGCTAACCCTACCCTTGAATTTTCCAAATCAAACTCCATCCACATGTTCTGTTGATGATGGTGACCAATTATATAAGCCTCTACCCCAAGTAAATCCGAATTACCAAATGTAAAACAATGTACTCCATCGGGTCCCCTAACTTCACCGGGTACTCGATACAATAATCGCTCTTCCGATACACTCATTTCGGCTCCTTGAAACATTAGTGTCACGGTAGGCAAAGGCGGGTAAAAGGTCTGAGACAAGGGGATCTTATAACACAAGTCCATTGCACCTTGGAACACAAAATTAGAATCCCCTAGTTCCATTAATCTACCCCTTGTTTGTGCCAAGAACTCGTTCTTTAAAGCGGTATAGGCCGGCCCGAGTAGAAAGGTGAATTGAGTTCCGGAATCAACCATTGTTTGACCTGCACCCGTGTGGTCGGGTTGTAGGATTGACTTGGGTAAATTTAGTAATTTATCACCAACTTTAATCCCTTCAAATTGCACGGAATATGCAATTTGGTCAAAATAAGGCAAGGGACTATTTACTTTTACTAAAGGCGTATAACTTCTTGCTTTAAGCCAAGCAAAGTTAGCCTCCCCAAATAATAACACACCCGAACTGTCCTGACCCGAAATACAATACGAAAACTTTGGATAATTCATCTGAGTCACAAATGATAATGAGCCCCGGTTCATACCCAATAACCCGGTTGTCCTCGAGTCCTCATCAGAAGTACTCGAACCTGAATCCATACACCCGAAAACAACACCGGGTACGGACGACCCGCCCATTTTGAAATTGTCCATGGCAAGGGTTCCCTCCATTGACGACATGTCCGCATATGAGACGGTCGCATGACAAAGTTTCCTCGGGTCGCATGAAACGGGTAGAATAAAATCCCGGGTTCGGGTTCGACAAACGGGTGAAGTACACGGAACCGGGTTATAAGAAGTGGATTGAAGAGGTTCGAATAATGAATTAACATTTGGGTTTTTTTTACAGTGAAGCCATGAAAGCTCACTTCCTGTATCCAACACCATTGTAACTGGCTGAGGAGGCGTGCCAACTAGGAGAGAGACTGTTAAGCTTACGTTGTGATGAAACGGGAGCTTGTTATCGGGTCGGGTTATTGACCTGGATTGAATTTTCTTTGTTTTAAGCTCAAACATGATTGAATTAGAGGTTTGATTACTCTGTTTTGCTTGAACAAAAACAGAGCATATGAACATGAAAGTTAAAATTAAAATAAACATACTATAAATTACATGGAGTTTCAAAGAACCCATTAACATATTAACTGAATTAAAACCTTTTGGAATAAAAAAAGATTTAAAATTTGGGAGAAAATAGACAAAAGTTTAGATTTTTATGGTTTATAGGTTTGTGTTTGAAAGGTGTTTGATGAAATGACTGTGAGAAGTTGGTGATATATAGGAACATAAGATAGTCAAGTGGAAAAAGGTAGTACAAAACAGCTGGTAATGAATGGGAAGAAAGAACTTGAGTTTCCCAAGAAGGGAAAAGAGTAGGGATTTGGAGACAAAAGACAAACAAAGGTCTTATTTATAAAATTTAAATTAAAATGGAATTGTATGCTTTTTGGTGTAATATCAATACATTTGTTGTCATACTCTTCTAAGGCCCTGTTCTTTTGGACTGAATTTTGCTGAACTTTTCTGAACTGAACTTATAGGAGCTGAACTGAACTTATAGGAGCTGAACTGAACTGAACTGAACTTATAGGAGCTGAACTGAACTTATAGGAGCTGAACTGAACTGAACTTATAAGAGCTGAACTGAACTGAACTTATAGGAGCTGAACTGAACTTATAGGAGCTGAACTGAACTGAACTGAACTTATAGGAGCTGAACTTTTCTGAACTTAATTTTACTTAATTGAATAGAACTTATATAATCTAAACTTTACTAAACTGAACTTTATTATAATCATTATCTTTTGGAAAGGGTTGTCATACAAAAAAAAATATACTCTAAAACATAAGGTAAGATAATAAAATTATTCCGATTTATATACATTTGTTTGTTGATACAGATTACTACGTTTACATTACGATAAAAAAATAAATTACATATTACATCGTTTTTTAACTATCTATTTCTATATCATCATCTTCCTCATCACTTTCTTCTTCATCTTCACTACCACTCGAAACAACGAATCCATTGTCTCGCCAAATGTTTTTTTACTATCTTGTTTCGTATCTTGAACATGGCATTTTCCCGCTTATAATCAAACATGTCTGAATCTACTGTTTCTTGAATATTCACGTCATGTTGTATAATAGGTATTCCAAGAGTATGCATCCTTATAAAATTATGGAGTGTGAATGTAGAAACAATAATAGACATTTGATACTTTTGTGACATTTAGAGCATATTTTGTTAACATCTTCCACCTTTTTTTCAATTAACCAAATGTCATTTCAACTTTCATTCAAAAATAATGAATGTCGATAGTTGAAATACTCTACAATTTCTTCGGGCGGTCTCAATGATAATGTATGTATCCAATAATTAATGTCAAATGTTTTTATATCGGTTTTCATAAATAATATATTTCGTATAATTTTTCTAAACTTAATTTGTAAGAATTGAACTTTTCTGAACTGAACTTATAAGAGCTGAACTGAACTGAACTGAACTTATAGGAGCTGAACTGAACTTATAGGAGCTGAACTGAACTGAACTTATAGGAGCTGAACTGAACTGAACTTATAGGAGCTGAACTGAACTTATAGGAGCTGAACTGAACTGAACTGAACTTATAGGAGCTGAACTGAACTTAAAGGGGGTGAGTTTAAGTCCAAAAGAACAGGGCCTAAGTCTTGTTGTTTGTTTTGGAAGGTGCCTTTCTTTGCCACCTTGTTTTAAGATGCTTCCAAGAAGTAACAAATTGTAGGTATTTTTCAAGATTTTTCTTTGAATTAGTGAGTGGGGCAATGGAAGTTACTCCCTCCAAGTTTTAGTGTTCTTCCCCTTTCGATATAATAATCCTCACATATATTAATGGAAGGGGAAGAACACTCAAATTAGGAGGGGTATAATTTATGAATAACACCTTCTATTTTATACAATTAGATTTTTTTTTTGTAGATAACTAATTGTGAGTCAAAAATAGAGAATGAACAATATATAACTAGTTATTCTACATTAATTACGGTATTAGTTACTACTCTGTATATAATCAATATAATAAAAGTTTTCTCCGTTATTTATTTGTGCTATGTATTTTATGAAAGTTACGGAGTATAAATTAATAAAGAGATTCCAACTAGAGAGAAAATCAGTCTTACTTTTATTTTCAACGTTAGTGAAAGTAACATTTTATATTATTGTAGCAGTTACAACTTACAAGTATATCTCAAAATTTATATCTTGATATTTGTTGTGCGGAAGCGTGAATACCTCGTGTTGTGCCTCTGCTGCGCCAGTGTCCACGGTCCATAATAATATGATATTGTCCGCTTTGGGTCAAGCAATCGCGGATTTACTTTTGGGGTCCTTCCAAAAAGGTCTCATACTATTATATTTGTGTACACTTATAAAGAGTTTATTTCATCTTTATTATATCAACGTGAGACATGGGTTTGCACCCTAACAATTCTCCCCTCAAACCAAGTACCATCATCTTGACTCGAGCCTTGACTTCGATGGAGGACCTCCTCACACCATACAACCCCAACTTCTAGACACCTTAGCATCACCAAGTCTTGATAACCTCCCCTTAATCGAAACACCATGTGTCTCTCTAGTCCCTAGGCTTCCATCCGTCCCTTCACGGAACTTGTGCTACATTTGCGTACCAAACTCCTCTGCATCCAATATACCCTGGACTGGGTCCGCATCCAGTGCCTGAGCGCGCCACCTTCGGCCGCCTTCGAACTTATCATGGACCGCTTTTGCTGCCTCCATTAAGCCTCAGCCTACCTCGTCGGGTCGCTGACAATCTTATCTTGGACGGCCCGTCTCATCGCCGTGAGACCCATGTCGCCTTCGCGAACATATTAGCTCTCCCTCGAGCTATTAAGAGTTCCACGCCTTATAGTGTAAGTCACCCTTCGAGTCTTGGGCCTGATGCTTCTTCTAGTGCCTAGCCCTAGTCGAACCTTGGGCTCTGATACCACTTGTTGTGCGGAAGCGTGAATAACTCGTGTGGGGCCTCTGTTGCGTCAGTGTCCACGGTCCATAATAGTATGATATTGTCCGCTTTTGGCCAAGCCCTCACGGATTTATTTTTGGGCTCCTTCCCAAAAGAGCTCATACTATTATATTTGTGAACACTTATAAAAATCTTTTTTCATCTTTATTATACCAATGTGGGACATGGGTTTGCACCCTAACAATATTAAATAATAAAAATGCTAATCTAGAATCAAAGTGATAAGATTTATCTAATGGCACTAGTCTTTGCGAAGCCAAAGAATTAAAATTATTAAATTATTGTTCACTGATAGATATAATTATACTAATAAAGCAGAAACCAACATATGTGAATTGAAAATAGTAATAAAAGAAAATCATATAAGTTTTAGCAAATTAATATACCGCTGTAAATAGGCAACTTTAGAAATTCGTAATTTGGAGTCCAAAAATCGTCCAAATATAAGTTTATCTAAATACCTAATAAAAAGTGAGATTTGAAACCAACTAAAAAAGAAAATTTTACATATTACACCCTTTATTTGATCACGTTCTTCAAAAAACAACTTGCACTATTTGTTTTTAACTATTCTCTTTTTATAAAAAAAAATAAAATAAAACTTAGTCACTGAGTAAATCATTGTTTTTATAAAAAAAATTACCACCAGATTATATCTTCACTCTATTTTTAATAAGATAAGTAATTGAATTTTTATGCTTCCTTGCTATTTCTTTATATGTCTGTGAATTTTTTTTTACGTATTTAAGGATATTAAAATTATACAAGAGGCTTGGTTCTCATTTTAAAATAGTAGAGATGAAGAAGCAACGTAGACTATGAATTCAAACAACTATCTTTGTGAAAATAAACTGTAAATATTATTCATTGGGATGGTCATGTAATTATTTCTACTGTCTTAAAATAGGTGGTGTGATATGAAGTTCGAGGTGGTGGAGGAAGGTGGCATGGTGGCTATACTAGGATGGCCATGGTTGCTTGGTGGTTGCCGGTTGGTGTGAGAAATTGGGAAATTTGTTGAATAAGATGGAATATGGGTCTAGATATGACAAGGGTATAATGGTTATTCATGTTCATGATGTTTGTTTCATAAGCTCAATATTAGACATTTGTAATAACATTTTATTAATAATTTACTCTTAATATATATAAATCTTATGCATGCATAACAAAATACAAAGAAGGAAGAAAAATTGTTCCTTACATTGAATATAAACAATTTTGGGCACAAGATAGGACTCCTTCCTACTCTTGTTCTTGAGCTAATACATTAGGGATGAAATCCTAGTTCTAAGTATAAGAACTCTCCAATAAGTTGCACCAAGACAAGCCCTTATAATCACTACAAAATACTACACTAGTATATATTGTAGTAGCCATTAACAATCTATCAAATAACTCTTATTACTACACTAGTAATATTATAAGAGAATTAGAACTCAAGTCTATAATAAAACTTCTTTAAGTTTTCTAGTGAGAGATGTGTTCTTATGAGAGATAAGCATGCAAGGTTTCTTGTGAGATGAATGAATACAAATAAGGAGAAAACATCTCCTTATTTGAAGAGCATGACCGGCCACCCTACTCATGGGGAAGGGTGGGTGCTTTTCCTTTTGGCTAGGCTTATAGGTAGATAATTATTTTGTTCAATTCTTAATTAGAACAGCCATGATCACTTAAATCCTACCCTAATACCCACCAAAACCGGTTTTGCCATTAACAAGGGTGTCCATTTTATTTTTGCAATTTGTCATTTGTCACATATGTGACATGTGACATGTAACATGTAATTTTGCTTATAAATGTGCATTTAACCAATTTAAATGCAATTTCATAACAAATAATTAGACTTAACATTTTAAGTCACATTTTATAATTACATGTAAATAAAATGGGTCATCTCATATTTGGTTAAAATAATCTACAACAATTTGTAATTATAATCAACCAACTTCGCTTATCTCAAATGTTTCATAAACATAATGCATTTTTAGTAATATAACAATTAAATTACTAAAATGAATCTTATTTAATCATATAACAATAAGATATATTTCTCACTTACAATATAAACTTGGTTCAATTTATGGGATTAATTAATCTGTATCGCTATACAATTAATTAATGTACATGATTAGGGGATTGTCCTTTAAGTGTGACCTCAAAGGATCAACTGATCACCACCGTCATATGACGGTAAAGTCAAACTCAATTGAGCCAATCGTTATTACTGATTTATGTTGACCAGTTGACTATAATATTCATCATCCCTTTGTATTCTTATTATTGAGATTTAATTAAATGATTGCACTATTGTTGAGGATAATTACTCCAAGACATGATTGAGTAAATCATGTCTGAATAAGCATAACCCAAAATTAAAGGTCTCCTTCAAAATGGAGTTATTTGTATTTTTTTTGTAAAACAATTACTCTTGATTGTAACTAAACTAACACATTTATAATTAGAATTATAAAAAATATTTCAAAAGTATATTATGTTTTTATATATTTAATTTTTACAATTTCACACTCTTATCCACTAAATTTGTCATATTATATCAACATTAATTTACTAAATAATAAACTTTTCTATTCAAATTATCGTGTTTTTCGCTACAAATATAAATATGTAAGCTTCAAATAGAAATAGATTGATTGATTGATTGATGTCAAGATACGAAACTAATTTGATTCAACCTTATCATCAACTTGATTTTTTTTCTTGATAGACTTATCAAAAAACAATAGAACAAAACTGTTATGAGGTTTCAGGAAAACATGTGCATTATCTACTGTTCAATTCCAAAGTGCAATTGAGTGAGATAATGGACGAAGGTATAAATGCATTGATTGCGTCTCGACTATTGTTAAACTTTTGATTGAGATAATCTTTTCGGTCACAATTGAAACTATAATTCCCTTTATAACTCCCCTCATATATAATCAAGTAAACGGGTTAAATATACGAATATGAGAAGGCTAAATAATATTTAGAGAGGTCAATGGGGCGGGGTGGATATTGAGGAAGGGTAAGCCGTAACTGCATCTGCGAACTATAAGCCGTAACCACCATACAATTAAATTTGGACTACACAAACACGAACCAAAAAAGGAAATAGGGAAAGTATTGTGAATAGACGAAAATAGAAATAAGGGATTGTTATTGAGAATAGGAGGGAGTATTATGTATAATAGTGTATAGATAAGTGATACGAAGATGTGTAAGTTGGGTATAAGTGAGGCGGGAAATGTGGGGCAAAGTGGGTGTAGGGCGGTGTGGGTCTGGGGCGCATCTCATGTGATAGCCGCACGTGTACCATGGACCGCGATAAATGACACTTTTGTTAATCACCCGCCCCACCAATACCCATCAAGTCATCACTCACATCCGCCAAACATGAGGCAGATGTGGAGCGAGACTCGCTAAAACCCACCCTGGTGACATTCCTATTAATAATAACTAATATATTTCATTTATGTCGGAGTAAAGTTCACACTTTTTTTAAGATGTCTCCCAATAAGATTCACAGATTACTTTGTTTTATTTGGTATGTTATTTGTAATTTATCGTATTTGTGGCTTCACATATTTCTCTACTTACGTTCTACTGACCATGTTATTACTCTTCTTAATTCTTGTGACGGGGGATGCAAACTTTATTGTGACACAATTGAACTCCCCCTTATGTTTTTAGAGTAAAGTTCACTTTTTATTTTATTTTATAAAACGGTCTCACAATAAGGTTTACTTTTTTTTTTCTTGCTATTAATATATTATTTGTGGAGATTATAATTTATAGCCATACATATTTCTCAACTTTAATTTTCCATAACACAATATTAGCCTCGTTAAATTTTGTCTTATTAAAACTGACGGCATACACTATGAAACGATTTCATTATGTAAAAAAGATAACTCGTTTATTAGTTTTAAATGAACAATTTATTTATTAAAATAAGGCAATTATAACACCACTACTCATTTTACTAATGACACTCAATTTACAAGAGAGGAAATAGTAAGATATACATATAATTAGCTTTTATTTGAGTAATATTAGTAAAAATGAAAGTAACGGTTATTATTGCACTAAAAATAGATAGTCTTACTGTGTGAGTTTCTAAGATTCCGTACATTGTAGTTTTTGATTTAAAATAAGATGGAGTAATAATATCGTTACTTCCTCTATTTTTTTGTATCTCTCATTTATCTATCTACTCCCTCCAATTTTTCATCTTCTTCCCTCTTTCCATATTGGGCCAATTGTGGTGATGTTCCCTTTTTCCTTATTTGTGTGGACCAAATTTAATTGAATGTGGGGTAGTGTGTTTTGTGTGGTCCAAATTGATTTCCTTAATCCTTGTGTCCAAAAGAAAGGGGAAGAACATGATAAATTGGAGGGAGTATAAGTTATGAGTATTTTATTAAATAGGGATTGGGATTGGGATTGGGATTGGGATAACATTCGAAACGTGCAAATTACGTAGGGATCAGTAGAATGTAAGCTGTCCTTTTCATTTGATAAAGTCATAGTGGCAAAGTGGCAAGTATTAGTTGAGCCGTGTGCAATGATCAACCCTTCGTCAATTTTATGTCAAAGTTGTCCGACAAATACTTTTTCCTACGCAGTTTTTGGTGCAAAAGAGGACGGCACATTGCTAAACAATACTGCAACAGCTTATTAATATAAAAAAGAAGCAAAATAAAAAGGTTAATTACTTGTGGCTTAGCCTTGCCCAAGTGTCCAAGTTAAAGATATTCAACTCTAGTGTGCTAGGCTTTGGGTGCTGAATCATTTATACAACCTAGGTAGTATCAAAATTAGAGCGGACAAGAAACGGATACGTGATACAATATTTTGTATAACTTAAACACAAGATATGTTATTTAAATTTAAATTTAAATTTAATAAACTTAAACATAAGACACAAGACATGTTATCTCGTATAATTTATAGTTATATATGGCGTAAGATTTTATTTTGAAAATGTATTTGGTATTAAATTTAAATAATTAAAGGTAAATTTTGACTTTGAGTATAATTCATTCTCATTTCCCGCCCAAACTTATCTTCTAATTTCTTTTTTTTCAGTCTTTCGACGTCTCATTCCTTGTTTATAAATATCGATACGTTTAGGCGCGTGTCTAACGAGTATAAGTGTCAGGCACGAGACAATTGGTTAGGATGAACATTTGTGCTACCAAGGATACAACACATCTTTTAACATAAGTGAGACGAAGGTAAGGAAGTTTATAAATGTAACACCCCCGATTTTATCATAATGGGAAATTTACTAAAAGTCGTTGATTTTATAATTTTCTCTTTTACTTTTATTGGTTAAAATATTTTAAACCGTTAACTTATTATTATTTAGCCTTAAATTAATGTTAAGTCGTAATTTAGTTTAGCTGAATAGACTCCGTATCGTTTTCGGTTGTTATGAGGCCATAATCGGACTCTACTCGAAAATCTAAGAGGGTGAGCTCATTTTGAGTGTTGGGCCTTTTACTATCCATATTCTTGAAGCAACCCACCATAAACTTCATCTCCCTCCTCATTTTTTTAGCAAACATACCTCCTCTTATCAACACGGAAACACAATTAAAACACTATTTCCTCTCAAACTTCAGACTTTCATAGCTCCCTCACTTTTCAACCAAATTAGTTGATTTTTAGACCAATCTTCCCCTCTCTTCACCCTCTATCTTTCTAGGTAAGAAAGTTATCACCTTTCTCATTTATACAAATTGTCCGTCTTTCTCTAGTATGAAGAATCCTTATCTTTTGAGTTGTAAGGTTAGGTGGAGACTTAAAGGACCCAGATAAAAACTATTTTCTTGTTGAAGAGAATCTTGAAGAGTAGCTGAGCGTAAGGTAACGTAGATGGGTTACTTGATATCACATTATGTGCTTCTTATGTGCTTTAGAGTAGTGAATATTGTTAAAAATAGGTTCTTTATTGTTGTGTTGAATGATTGAATTATGACTCATTTACTATGAGAAGTGGAGTGTTGATGAATTTGTTGTTAACTCGTCTCTCTTGAAGTTTATTTAAATGTTAAATAGTCATTCAAAGTCAGTCTAATCCTTCTCATTGTTGTTTATATTGCATAGTTGTATCACACATGATAATTGGAGTGTTTTTTGACATGAGATTTGAGTTGATATCACAATTTGCTTGAGTATGGAATGAATTTTGCGTGGTTTTCGGAGTAAGAGTCTCGCAACCGCGGTACCGGCCGCCGGTGATCGGCCCGACTGGAAACCTCCTGTATTATTCCGTGTGCTTTTTTGGACTAAGGGATGTCACGGACTCCCGGCCGGTGGGCCGGGCGCCTACCACCCATACGGATAGGAGTCCATTGTAACGTGTGTGGTGTTTCGGTGATGGAAGAATCCCCACCCGGTGGGCCTCCCGGAAAGTCGTTGTTAGGTTGCTCGAGCTTTAGTGTCTTGCTCAGCGCCCAGCCGGCGGTAGACCTGGCAAACGGGTCAATCGGATCGGGTTCGGGTCGGGTCGGTTCGGGTCTCTCGTTGAGTTTGGGTTAATTTGGGTCAGGTCGGGTCATTTCGGGTTTCGGGCTTGTTTCAGGTTTGTTGTCGGTTCCGTTTCGGGTTAACTGGGTCGTGTTATTTCGGGTCGGGTCATTTTCGGGCCAAAGAATGAGAGACAAAAGGCCATTTTAAGTCTTTTTGGTTCATTTAAAGTTATGTTTTGTCGGGTCATTTTCGGGTTGAGTGGTTTTGAATCGGGTTATTTTCAGATCGGGTCAGTTATGGGTCAAGAAAGATCGGGTCATGTTCTGGTCGGGTCGGGACCAATCGGGTTTCGGGTTACCTTCGGGTGTTGTAGTTTGGGTCAATTTTGGGTCACGGGTCGGGTCAATCGGGTAGGGTTACTGTTGCCAGGTCTAGCCAGCGGGCCGGCCGTCGCCTGCCCTGCCGGTTTGGAAACCCCTGGCCTAGTTAACCTCAAATTTTGCTGTGACCATGGTGCCCACCCGGCAGCCACCCACCCGGTTGGGAACCCCATGTAGCCGCTTTTCACTTCTTTTCTCGTATACTTTTGCATGTCAGAGTACTTATGGTTTGTTTACGTATAATCTTATGAAACGACGTAGAATATTCATGTATGAGTTATATTGTATCTCACATGCCTTATTCACACGTTTAGTGACGGTTTTGAATGTTTTACTCATTGAGTCATATTTAACTTGAATAGTCGGTTGAGTCGTATTTGTTGGATGATGTTTAACTCTCATTTCTTGTTTGTACCCTTATACTCGTTAGACTTTATGTCGGAGCGATGGGGGTACATTCTCTTGTGTTTGTGCATATGTTAGTGGGAATATGACGACATTGTTGGGAGGCGAACACTTAGCATTGATCGACCCAAGCGTTAAATGTTGTATTTTTGTGAGCTGGTGTCATTACATGTAGCGTACGTGCTTGATCTTCGCTTTATTTTCCATCTCCGTTGTTCGTACTGCCGGAGTATGAGTACCTGTTATCACTACAAGAAAATGCTTCATTAGCGACGGAATATTTGCGACGGACATAAATATCGTAGCAAAAGAGACATTGCGACGGATCCTGCGACGGAAATTCAAACTTGCGACGGACTTGCGACGGAAATTCCGTAGCAGAGTTTTCAGCCATGGCGCCTAGACATTTCACATGGCGGGAAAGTCTGCGACGGAATTTCCGTCGCAAGTCTGTCGCAAATTTGTACTTATGCGACGAAATTAGCGACGGAAATTCCGTCGCAAGGTCAAGATATTGACTTAGATATTCTAACTGAAAAAGGGACAGGTGGCAGTTTCTTTGCGACGGAAATTCCATCGCAAGATTTTTTAATATATATTGCGACGGATTTGCTACAGAAAATCCGTCGCAGGATTTTTTAATATATCCACAACAGTGCTCTCTCTTTCCTGTGTTTCGTCTAATATATCTCAAATCATCGCCTTCACCAAATCGTCCATCGCCTTCACCGGAGCCACCCCCAAGACCACCGGCGCCAACCCAACCCCAGATCACCGGAGCCACACCTACACCACCGGATCTACCCTATAGGTACGCCCCTCTTTCTCTCTCTCCCTCTTCTTTAAAGTGGCTTTTTTCAGATCTGGCCTCGCCGGCGGCCGACGCCACCTCTTGTGGCTGACCGACGACCGTCGGCCGCCGCGCCACCTTCCCTAGGCCACCTGCCTCATTTTCCCCTTCTCCTTTCCCTTCTTTCTTCTCTCCTTTTCCCCCTTCTTCCTTTCCCTTCTTCTTCTGCCTGCGTCCGCCACCCCCTCCCCTTGCCGGCGCCACCCACCCCCCCCTTGCCGGCGCCACCCACCCCCTCCCCTTTCCTTCTTTTCCCCTTCCCCTTCTTTCTTTCCTTTCCCTTATTCCTCTCCTCTCTTCTTTTGTCGGCCCCACCACCCTGCTCTCCCTCTGGCGCCACCCCCTCCCTGCCCCCTGCTACATTGCCCCTTGTTGGCCCCACCCCATATTTCCCTCCCTCCTTTAAATTGTTATAACTATTAATATACTATATATGTTTTATACTCCCTCCTATTCAATATAATGTTCCCTTTTTAAGGATGAAACAAAAATTAAAGAAAGTTTATTAAATATGGTAAAGTATTGTGGTGGGGTGGGGAAATTGGATTGAGGGAATGTATTTTGAGGTATTATTGTGGTGGAGTAATTAAAATAAGTATTGTTGTGGGGTGATAAGATTAAAATAAGATAAAATATGCGTATTATGGGGTATTGTTGTGGGGTGAGATGATTAAAATAAATATAAAAGTTTACTAAATAAGGAAATAGGGAAGATATTGTGAATAGATGAAAAAGAAAAGAGGGAAGGTTATATGAATAGGAGGGAGTATATGTTAGTATAATTTTATGTTAGTAGTGTATAATTAGTATAGTTTTATGTTAGTATAGTTTATGTTAGTATAATTTATGTTAGTATAGTATAATTAGTATAGTTTATGATACTATAATTAGTATAGTTTATGTTGGTATAGTTTTATGATAAAAATAAAATTTATGTTTAATTATCATTATTAACATTATTGTTAAGGCAAATTGTGTTTATTTTTATGTTTAAGTTTGCATTATTATTGATTAATTGTGTTGTTCATATATGATAGACCTAGTACCCATTCAAGAATGATACATTAGGTGTAATTCTTGAATACTTCCCGTTTTCGGACTGTCTTTGAATCTTTCATGCCATTTAGGTGGTAAATACTAATTATTTTTTTAATTGTTATTTGACGATTAATTTTGGTTGACAGTTCCTTTAATGTTCTCCGAATACATATGTAGAGTGACAAGTCATTCAACATTGTGTATTTGGAGAACTGTAGGGAACTGCTGCCGAATTTTCGTCTCATAACAATTAATTAAATGATTAGTATTTACTAATGGTATGAAAGATTCAAAGATGGGTTTAGGTTGGAGAGATAAGGACCCCATGAGCTCGAAATATTGTTTTTTTTTGCAGGTTGAAAATGTTAGATAGTTGTTGTTGTTGTTGTTAGAGGTTGGAGGTTGGAGGTTGGAGGTTAGTTGTGTTGTTGTTGTTGATGTTGTTGTTGGAGGCTGTTGTTGTTGTTGTTGTTTTTGGTGTTGGTGTTGTTGCTGTGTATTAGTAGTCATTGTTGTTATTGTTGCTATTAGTACACTTTTAGTTCTTGTTGTTATTGTTTTGAATATTTTTTTAAGTCGATCATAATAATTATAAACGTGTATGTAGATTTGAAATGAAAAGAGTACAACGGGCGTGGATGTATGAAAGATTGGATTGTAGTAAAAAAATAAGGCACGAGTTTGTATTGGGCGTTAATGAATTCATTAATTATGTTAAGAAACAAGAAGATTACGGTAGATGTAAAGAAATTAGGTGCCCGTGTGTAAAGTGTAGAAATAGAAAATTTTTAGCCGAACAAGAAGTACAAAAGCACTTAGGGCTTTGGGCTTTTGCGATGACTATTATGATTGGGTGTGCCATGGTGAGAATTTTCCCGCTAAGGAGAGGTCTGACAATCCTTATAGGGATATGGTGGAGGATGCGTTGCGCCACAACATTAATCAAATTAGAATGGCAAATGTTGACGCCGAAGTGGTTGATGAATCTCCAAATCCTAATGTAATAGCCTTTTTCAAAATGTTGGAACATGCCAATAAACCGGTGTATGAGGGGAGTCGTCTCTCTTTGTTGCAGTCAGCTTCACGGTTGGTAACTTTGAAATGTTAATACAATCTACCCCACAAATGTGTAGATGTTATCGCGTCATTTATAGGGGACATTATTCCTGAAAATCATGTTATTACGCGTAACTTCTATGAAACCAAAAATATTCTTAAAGCTCTTCAACTCCCTTATGAAAAGATATATGCGTGTGAAGAAGGATGTATGTTGTTTTGGGAGGATGATAGTCTTCTCGATAAGTGTAGAAAATGTGGTAGAGATCGATATAAAAACAAAAGAATGCAAATAGCAAAAGGTTTGGGAAAAATATTTTAACTTATTTCCCAATAGGACCGCGTTTGCAACGACTTTATGCCACAAAACTAATTGCGGCAGAGATGCGATGGCATCATGAAAATCCACGTGTCAGCGGGATAATGTCTCATCCAAGTGACGATGAGGCTTGGAAACATTTTGATCTCCTTCATCCTTCTTTTGCAAGTGATCCTCAAAATGTTCGACTTGGTATTTGTACCGATGGTTTCGCACCTTTCGGTCAATACGGAAAGTCGTACTCCTGCTGGCTGGTAATGCTCACTCCATACAATTTACCACCCTGCCTATGTATGAAAAGACAGTTTATGTTTCTATCATTACTTGTACCCGGTCTGTCGAGTCCCAAAAAATACCTTGACGTTTATTTACAACCGTTAATTCGCGAGTTGAAACAGTTGTGGGAGACAGGGTTGTACACATACGGCGTCTCTAGAAAGTAGAACTTTGATCTTAGAGCCGTACTATTATGGACTATCAATGACTTTCCTGCTTACGACATGTTATCGGGTTGGTCAACTGCTGGTGAACATGCGTGTCCAGATTGTATGGAGAAGGAGACTAAGTCGTTTTGGCTTTATAAAAGTAGAAAATGGAGTTGGTTTGATTGTCATAGACAGTTTTTACAATCTGATCATGTTTTCCGCAAAGATAAAGTGAATTTTCGCTTTATTGCATGTAGCGTATTTGCTTGATCTACGCTTTATTTCTCATCTCCGTTGTTCGTACCGCCGGAGTATGAGTACTTGTTATATATTGTGACAACCTTTCTCGTTGGCCGTACTGCCGCGATTGGTATACTTATTCTCTTTCCACCTTTGTCGTTGGTCGTACTGCCGGATTATGGGTACTCAGAGTTCGTTCTCTCAACCGTGTCTTGGATGTGTGCACGTCTAGTCACATGGCGAATCGGGTAAACATCTTGTCTCAATAGTCTTGCCAGATTTAGACTATAAAGTCTAGAGTCGTCTTGTCATGCAAAGTACCGATGCTAGTGCATTTCATTTACCGTGAGAGTGTGTTTCCCTCATACACTGGATGAACGTGATAATGTGATGGTTAACTTTGTTGGATTGTTGGATGTTTTATATTGTCTTGTTGATCCCGTATCTAGCCTCTTCAATTATATGGTTATTAGCGGTGAGATGCAAGACGTTTAGTAGCGATATAGTTTCCAAGGCGTGTATTCCCTAGTGTTTAAACGTATGATAGTTATACGCCATTGATTCTCACATGCTCAGGTTGTTAGTATTCGATGATATAGTTAGAATTGGCATGATACTTATGTATGTATGCTAATGTATGCTTATATGCTTTAATTACGTTCCTTTTAATGTGATATGGCTGGGAGAACCCCGAGTTACTTCATACTAACTCTAACATTCATTTTTAAAGAATGAACACGTTGCAGTTGGTGTTTGCATGGGGTTTTGACGAGTGAGCTAGCGAGCGTTGTACTTATAGCGAATCACCCTTAGCGTTGTAGTTTATTAGTTCTTTCTATTTTATTTATGTATTTTCCGAGGGATCGGGATCCCTTGCGCTTACTTAAGTTACAGTTTTGTATAAAAAAATTATTAAGTAAGTTTTGGTTTTATAACCTATAGTGACATTCGCGGTTCCGCCTTTAAATATTTTTAAAATATTGTATTTCCGCTGCAAATCTATGTGTTTACTTTATTACATTATCGCGGGGTGTCACAATAAATCTTGTTTAAGATCGGATTTTTGGTCAGAAATTTAAAACATACTCCCTCCTAGTCGGTCATTTCTTCCCTCTTTCCTTATTGGGTAAGTCGGGTTTTCTTCCCTCTTTCCTTTTTTGGATGTGGGGTTGTGTGTTTTGTATGGTCTAAATTCATTTGTATGTGGGGTAGTGTGTTTTGTGTGGTCCAAAATCATTTCCTTAATTTTTCTGTAAAAGGGAAAGGGGAAGAAATGAGTGACTAGGAGGGAGTATTAAATAGTATAGATAAGAAAAAAATAAATTATCTAGATATTAGCATAAAATATGTATTATCTATGAAAGTGACATATTACTTGACTCGGTTTTAGGCCTGCTAATGGAAATATCCGTCTTAAAAGAGACAAATTGAGAAAATTAAATTGATTCATTAGAACACGACATAATGTGGGGTCAATGAGTTTGGATTTATTTTATGACGATACCATTTTGAAAAATATCGACAAAAGTAAATGAAAATGTAAAGTGATATAAAACTATCTTGCGACACTATGAGAGAGATATAAGTTCTTTATTTCTTATAGGATATTGATGAGAAAAATTTTCTGTGCTTGAAGTGAATGTTATTGTTACTAGATAATTGTGACACGTAGAAGCGATTAAAGTAGAAGCAAAAACAAAAGACATCAGACACGCAACTTGCCAAATAAACGATACTAACTAAGGACAAGGCTAATTAAATTAGAATAGTAAACGACACCAAGTATTCCAAATCCATTAACTACGTGAAGCATAATTAGTGAAACTTCAAAGCTGAAAATAACTATAGGCGTGACTCGCAAACCAACGATGAGCGATTTGCGCGAGGCTTGGGGCACAACTCCCTTGTAGTCCTTTTTCTTCCAACCTAGATCCGTAATCAAATATTTTATACATACCATTAGTAAATAATAATCATCTTCTTAATCGTTATGAAACAAAATTCGGCAATAATTCCCTACGGTTCTCCAAATACACAATGTAAAGTGACTTATCACTCTACATATATATCCTGAGAGCATTAAAGGAACTGCTTACCAAACTTATTCGGCGCATAACAATAAATAAGATGATTAATATTTACCGCCTAAATGACATAAAATATTCAAAGATAGTCTCAAAACAGGGACTATTCAAGAATCACACCTAATGGTAATCCTTGAACGATTACTAGGTCTAATATGTATCAACAATCACAAGTACAAACATTATGTTTTCAAAATAACAACACAAACATAAACATAATTTTAACAAAATTGATCTAAGCATAACTTATCAAACTAATCATAATAATAGTTTAATTGATCAAATAAAGTACATACAACTAAGCTTAGCATCTAAAAATGTGTTTGAACATTCTAATTTGACTTTTATAATACTTTTAAATAAACTGAACTACACTAATTATCGTCAAACAATGCTTTTATCCAAAAACCTAAACTGAACTAAACCAAACTAAACTAATCAATAGTATTAAAATTATTTAATAAAAAAAACCTAAATTAAAATAAATTGATAAAAAAAGCTAAAAATTACACACTTTGGGTCGAAGATGGGGCGGCAGAGGGTGGTGCTACAGAGAGGTGGGGCGTCAGGGAGAAGAAGAAGAAGAAGAAGAAATATGAGAAAGGGAAGGAGAAAGGGAAAGGAGAAGAGAAGAGGGAGAAAGAGAAGGAAGGGAATTCGACAAGGGTGATGCCGAGGTGGGGTAGTAGTGGTGTGGCGGGGTGGGGGGATAGCAACGCAATAGGGAGAAGGAGAACAAAAGAAGGGTAAAGAGAGAAAAGAAGAAAGAAGAAAGATTACCAAGGTGGGAGAAGGCGACGGTGTGGCGGTGCTCCGACGAGGTATGATGGTTGTAGAACGACGGTGGTGGTGTACCGTGGGATTTCTGGCGGAAAAGTATTTGGGGGTTCTTCGTTGAATTGGTATAATTAGAGTGAGAAACAAGGGGGGGGGGGATCGAGTTTGAGCATAATATCACTAATTCATGCGACGAAAAGTTTGTCGCAAATTCTGTGACAAATACAATTGCTACGGGTATTTGTTGACTGAAAGTCAAAGTCCATTCAACTTTGGTGACAGATTTTCCATCGCAAGGACAACAATTCTGTCGCAGTACTTCCCGCCATCTAAAAGTCTAGGTGCGCCTATGGGAAATATGGCTGCTATGAAAATGTTCTTTCGTATATGACATATTCCGTCGTCGAGTCCGTCACAAGCTTAATTCTTCTACATAATTGATGTATGATGGTATCAGATTCGATATCGTTGTTGGATAACTTCATCTCATTTTCCTTGTTTTAATGCTTAGTATCGACCATATATATGTTACTTGGTGCCTGACCACTTAATGTAGAATTTCTAAGGGAAATATTATTTAGAGAGAAAAATGGAGAAGTTATCGTAAACTTGCTCAATTAATATCATAAGAATTAAGCCTTTATATACGCCTAAAACTACAAAGAAAATAAAAGTGATTTATAATCACTAAACCCCCGTACATAGTGTAGACTAATGGTCCTAACAACTAGATTGTCCACTAACATAATGCTATTTATTAGGAACCACATTTAACCCTCCACTAATTATAGAAAACAACTATTTGACTAATATTTTGGATCACGTAATCCAACACACCCCCTTGATCCGAAATATGTTGTATTTAATGTTGTTGAACTTGTTGCCATAATGCAGCATACTTGTCGTTACGGTATTTACCGTAACAGTTATATGAGACCAAATGTCGTCTTCGTATCTTCCATCAAATATTTCAACCATGCCTTTAGGATGAATTTCAACACCGGTCTTTGGTATCTATCTTCATTGATGAGCAACGTACCTTAACACGGTATCCAACTTTCTCGCACCCACACGGGTTCTATGACCCTAATATGTTTGGGTTGCACACCCAAACTTCATACAACGTCTTCTTTCAAGACTGAAATTGAGCCTCCGTGCTTGGACTCCATGAAATTGGTAACCTTGCTTCATTAAATTGACTTCTCTTCATCAACCTATACTTCCAGGAAAATAGACCACCAATGCTTACTTTGCCTTCTTTGACTTGCATGCTTGAATATAGAACATGATTGAATGCTTCCCACTGCCGTGCTACTGTGTACTTGATAATACACCACTTGAATTTCCAATTACCGGTACTATAGGCTGCATTGCCTATGTACACCAATATTTATCTTTTTAGGGAAACAATTTTCACTTTTATATCATGGAGCTCTCTTCCACTCTCACCATGGCAAATATGTGAAGCATTTTTCTTCACATTGTGACACGTTTTCGTCACCAACCTTGTTGGTACTCATTGTCACCAACGTCAATTGATATAGTACTACTTTTTTCCATCTCAATTTATGAAGCATTTGTCATCACTTTGTGACGCACTTCCCGTCACGGAGACATTGTGTAGAGCCCTTTTATCTCTACCAAACTCGATATAGCACTTCTCTCCTATCTCACAATGGTGCTATATTTTCACCATTTTTTTTATTTATCTCATTGACACTTCACATAATCGAACTTGGCAACTTGATCAAGTCGGGGTGACAATTGTTTATGTCTACCTTCTCGACCCATGAAGCTCAGGGGGGATGGATGTCTCTCACACACATATGGGAAGAGACCTCAACAATCTTCTCCTTTTACATGTGTGTGCTGAAAGCTCCCCCTCACTTAACGCTACTCCGCACCCGATGCAACCCCGCACCGGAACGACCATGATACTCTGCACGATGCTACTCTGCATCTCTGGTCAACCAAGAGTGAGATCCCAACGGTGGTGCTACTCCGCAACCACGACGCCCCCGCGTCATTTCGAGCACCATCGCCACATCGCACCTTGCGGTTCAAAGCGAACCGTCGACTCACATGAGTTATAAACTAGACACCTTTTTACTAGCAGACAAGACCATCGACCTGGTTGCAATTTTCTTTTCTCTCCTTTTTTTAAATGCTTAGGCTACACAGCCATGGGCTCTGATACCATGTATACTTTTTAAGGAAAATGTTATTTAGAGAGAAAAATGGAGAAGTTATCGCAAATTTGTTGAATTAATATTATAAGAATTAAGCCTTTATATAGCGCTAAAACTACAAAGAAAATAAAAGTGATTTATAATCACTAAACCCCGTACATAGTGTACATTAATGTTCCTAACAACTAGATTGTCCACTAATATAATGCTATTTATTAAGGCAATATCAATGAGGATAAATTAGAATTTCCATATCTTATAAGGAACTTATTACCCATTGTTCTACATATTAAAAATTCCTTATATGAAACCGGTTTCTAAAGTAAGAAACTGGTTTCATGTTAGGAGAAAGAGAGGAGAAGGGAGGACCACCTAAAAAGTATGAAACTTTTATATTGAGGAAAATTAAAAAGTTTAATACTTTATGATATGTGTTGATGTGTGAATGAAAAAGTTTGTTATGAAACTTCAACCATTGCTATTGCCCTTAAAAATCATATTTAACTATCCAGTAATTATATAAAAAACAACTATTAAACTAATATTTTGGATGGCATAATCAAACACTTAATTCGGAGTACTATTAGTGTGAAATCAGCATATCGTTCATCATTGTCCATAGGAATAGTAAATTTACTCCCACAATCATTTATGACCCAAAAGATAAGGACTAAAAGACTTATTGACTAGTTCTATAAATTTTGGTTGATTATGGCATGCAGCATGGCATGCTACAGTTGTCTTAACACATAAGACTTTGGATAAATGTGAAAGTTGGACAAAAAGAAGTAAGCATCAATGCATTTAAAACAAACAACGCTGTATATATATGAGACTGATGGCTACGACTGGGATAAGTGAAGTTGTGGACTTGTGGCATCGCCAAGCCGACGACTATCAGCACTAGTACCTAGTGATTCTAGTCTAGACAATAGTGATAATTTTTGTGACGAAAATTGAGATAGTCGAAATGTCGAGTGGAAGCGTGAATATCCTGTGTTGGGCCTGAGCTGCGTCGGTGTTCACGGTACATAATAGTACGATATTGTCCGCTTTGGGTCAAACCTTTACATATTTACTCTTGGATTCCTTTCCAAAAGACCTTGTACTATTATAATTGTGTACACTTATAAAGATTTTATTTCGCATTTATTCTAGCGATGTAAAACATGGATTTGCACTTTAACAATCCTCCCCTCAAATAAAGGACCATCATCTTAACTCGGACCTTGACTTCAATGGAGGGCCTCCTCACACCGTACAACCCCAACTTCTAGAAAGCCTTAACAAGAATTAATCTAAAAAGATAACTGTTGTTTTAAAAAGCTGTCATCTCTTCAATTCAATACCAATCCAATGTTTTTTCTTGCAATCTTTTCTTCAACCTTCTCACTTTAGTTTCTCACACCCGAACAAATTAATACATACGTTTAACTATCGTGGAAGACAAGTGGATCAAGTAAAATATATAACATGTTAATCAATTATTAGAAAAAAATGTAGTCTAGAATAAAAGGTTGAAATGAAAAGTAAATACGAAGTAACAATTATCAGTAATCGATCAAAATATGGCCGGGAAACCCAAAATAGATATAAGGTTAACCCCTTGGGAGTTACTCATCGTGAAATTACTTCTTCACAATTACGAGTATTTATTTATTTATAATTATTATTGTAAATGGTACTTTATTCAAAGTCTAATTATCTCTTAAAAGCGGGATATGGTATTTGTCCTGATATTAAAATGGGACTATTTATTTTACAATAAATGTAAATTTTTAATAAAAAGTTACAATTAGTTTATTATTAGAAGTTATTAAATAATCATCTTTTACTATAAAATTAGGGTAAATTAATTATTACTACCTTATATCTACTAGTTTTCAAATATTACTACCTTAAAAACCGTTTTCAAAACATACTACCTTGGTAAGCACTATAGTTTATATTTTGCTACCAATTGCATTTTCCGGCCATTTATAAGGGAATATTCTGACAAAACTTAATATTTATGTCCAAAATACCCTTTTTTTTTTAATTTTTATATATATTATCATCTCCCTCTGCTAATTTTCCTTATTCTTCTTCTTCTGCCCAGTTTGTTCCCCTTTTTTTCGTTTGTTACTTGTCTTCTCTTTTATTAGATTAATTATCTTATTAAAAGGTTAATTGTCTTCTCTTTCTTTACTTTTATTGTATTAATTCTTTATTTTATGTTCACTATTAATGGTTATAGTGCATTTGTGATATTTCTAATTGAATTAGGGTTGTTTTTCTTGTTTTTAATTTCTGGAATTTTTTATTACTTTGTACTGGAAATGTCACAAAGCTCTCTCAATTCCCATCCTAGGGAATACTTTTGTGGTAAGGGATAATAATGTTTAAAGGAGAGAGAAGTAAGGGATAAGGAAATTAGGATTTCTTAATGGTAGGGATATAAGTAAAGGGTTAATATGGTCACTCAACATGCTAAGTGGCCGGAAAATACAATTGGTAGCAAAATATAAATAATAGTGCTTATTAAGGTAGTAAGTTTTGAAAACGGTTTTTAAATGTAGTAGTTTTTGAAAACTGGTATATATAAAGTAGTAATAATTAATTTACCTATAAAATTAGGATATTTTTCTTGTTTTAAGTTAGTTCTAGAGGAGATGAAGTGAAATCGAAAAGGACATGAGTGGCATCTGTTGAACAATCAACATCGAAGTATAAGCAAATATGAATGATGCATGGATGCATGTAGCAACACAATTAAGACCAATTTATGATTATATTCTTGCATGGCGGCCTGTTTAACACGTATTTATGTGGTCCAACTATTATCACTAGCTTACCAGATGCTCGTCTAGTCGACTACTCAACTGTATAATGAGACTTGCACTGCTTCTGTGATTGCTACGCTCTAATGATTCCTTTATTACCACTAGTTGTTGCACCGCGCCCTATCGGACAGTGGTGGAGCTAGGGGGGGCTAGCAGGGGCGGTCGCCCCCCCTGGCGGTTGAAATTTTCGAAGTTTTTAGCGAAATTTTTCAAAATTTTTTAAAAGTACCTTATGAAAATAGTCGTTCGCCCCCCCTAAAATTTTTCGCCCCCCCTAAATTTAAATCCTGGCTCCGCCACTGCTATCGGGCGCGGTGCCCCAATTCGGCAAAACGGTTTGCGACAATGCTTAGATTATAAATAGATCATTGATTTTACGAGTTTATGACATACATATAAGATGAGGTAAAAGACATGACTAATAATGCATCAGGGAAGGATGCTCAACATTTTGGTTAGGGAGTTCTAATTATGGGGTAAGTAGCTCTGGAAAGACGAAAAAAATGTGCACGCTACAAGGCAAAACTAAATCAACACTTATGGGCAGTGATTAGTTGGTTATCTGTTACATGTTAATACTTCTGCAAAAGTGCCAACATTAGCCATTTTCCTGTAGGCTTTGGCAAGTAGTTATGGTAGATTACAAAATGACAGCCACACATAGATTACAAAATGACAAGATATCAGGTGGTATCATTATACATAACATGGTTATAAAGCAAAACGTGTCTTCCACCATGTTAACCGCAACAACAAAAAAGTGCATAGTTTAGGAAACATGTAATCCAAAAGCAGACGGATAATGCTTTTGGATGGAACACATCACTTCGTAAGTGCAAGTGTTCCCAAAATTCTGGTGGCGCCCTATAGCCTTATAATAACCATGACAAGTAACAGTCACTGGTAGGAGGCGCGCCGTGAGTCTGACAACTTTGCGGGAGGCTAATAGTAGACACTATTTACAAGCAAAATGACGATAGTAGTAGAAGATAGATGGAGTGCAGTCACTTGCCAACATTAAGGCTTTCTGGCTTCTTCTTTTTGCCAGGGGATTCTACATGGTCTTTGCCGCTAGCACGCTTTGATGCACTTTGAACAGGAGTTTCTGGACCCGGTGGACCTTGTTTTTCAACTTTTGGGGTCTTCAGTAAAGGTGTAGCTATTGCAAAGACACTTTCTTTGGACCCATGGCCTACCTCACACGCTTGTATGCCACCAGTTTGTTCCGTAGCTCTCAGACTTTGCGCTGGCTTTTGCGCTGACTTTGGATCAATAGTGGGATGTTGTGGGTGTATGGTTTCCAAAATCCTCTCGATGAGAGGAGCTGATCTTATAGTCGCTGCCCCGATGTCCCCAATACTGATCGAGTTAGCCACGGTCCTATCTGATTCTTCTGGGTTGCTCTCAAAGTTAAGCCGCTTAGCTATTTGCACGTTTTCCTTACACAGGTTTTGTTTGTTTGGTTGGACAATAGGAGCCTCGGTGGGTGCATTAGAGAGCGTAGGAGGTTCGTCGATGGGCTTTGGAGGTTTTTCTGGTTCAATCACCACTTTCCGCAACCCCCATTGCAAGATATTATTTCGTGATAGCATTGTCTTAGGTGACACTTCAATGGAGAAGGGCACATTCTGCAAAGATGCTTGGACTACTCCGTAGGATATTCTATCGCCCTAGCAAGAAAGAAAGGATAAATATCATGTGCTAGTTTTAATAAAAGGAATAAAGTCAGGCATGTGGTTGTCACGCCTAGAATTTGTTTTCAATTTCCATTTGTTTTTTCAGTTGCCCATTTTGTTTAGATATGTACGGTAACAAATTAGACATGTGTCTGTTACGGTAGGCTGTCAGCATACGTAAAAATATATGGCACACTCTCATATTAGTAAAAAGTGGCACTTTTCCATTTTTTTTATACTCTTCTATTAGACACTAAGTAAAATGTAGTACGTACTGAATGTATCATATGGAATATATCTGAGGCTCCCATCCGAAACAACTTTTCCGTGTCTGCTGTAAATGTTGTTATGTCTAAAGTACCAGTGCCGTCTGAAACCTCAAAGTTGAATGTGATCCTGTGAGGTAAACATAATTAGTGGTCAGAGGAACGTCACACCAATTTGCGGTTACCTTAGTTGAATTTCAGTCAATTTTACCTACCTAGGTTCAGAATAGACTGTTTCTTTAAAACAGTTATCACATTTGAAGGTCTCGCCTGCTGCAAAGTCTGTACGTTTCCAGCAATTGGAACATCCTAGATATGCATTTACCTTTTCAAAGTCTGCAAATGGAACTGTAACTTGAAGGATGTGGCGCTCATCTTGTAAAGTGTCCCGGGCCTATTTAAAATAAAAGTGTTACAATTATTTAGATTAGAGCGATGCCTCTAGTCCTGCTACAACTCACGTGTATGTCCTTAGTAGCTAGCGTAGTTTTATTTCCTCGTTTTTTTGAAAGCGTAAGCGTAATTCGAATTGCAAACGTAAATACCTTTTTTGCCTTTAGGGTTGCAAGCGTCATTACTTTAAGCTGACCATGGGTACTTTTCACTTCTAAAATCCTCGCCTGTAAATCCGAAAGAGGAGCCTTATGCTGGGTCACCCTGTAGTTTAGGGGCTAGTTTAGCAAGGGTCTGCACAAAGTGTATGCATTTTTGTGAGTTTTTAGGGTAAAGGGTGACATTACCATTCAGCCAAGGCAACTGCTTTTGAACCTACTGGTGCAAAATCAATGTCTGTTGACATTGTTGTTGTCAACGAAAAACCTATGCAAAACAAGAACAACAGTCAGTCTACTGTGACTATGTGCAGAATGTATAGTCCTGCTTTGGCTACATTACCTTTGTGGGAAGAAATCCTCAATGCCGTAAAACCGAGAACTGTGAACGGTTGAGGCAGGGCTGTTAGCTTCGCACATTCAGTTTCCGCGAGGTCATTCCACGTTGAGACTATGATTGGTTGATCTAGACTGGTGTTTTTGATTTGGGATTAGACTGACGTTAGTCTGACGAGGCGTTTCTGCAGGGAAAAATAGTAGTGTACCTGTGGTCGACAAGGAGGACCTCTCGTACCGAGTTTTCACGGCCGTGGACCGTCGTCACTTTCCTTGGTGCCTCTTCTACAAACATGAATATTCCAAGAACATCTGCGCACGTACAAAAAAAGTTTAGTACAGTGGATGCAATTTAAATCAGTCGGGATGCAATAAGAGCCTTCACCAAATTTGTCATTAGGGTCTGCAATTCTGGGTACTTGGGAGATGCATCGATAATCTGGAAGCACTGGACCATCTTCAGAGTTCAGTGGTCGGATAATTGTTTGCCTACCGAACCCCATGGTGTAATTGAGCTCAGCAGGGTCCCTTTTATATTGATCTGAACATGGCTTAATCGGAGCGTTAGCAATTTCGTAGTCTCCATTATACACCAATGCCTCCTTGTGCCCCTCAATTTGGTCCCCAAATAGGACGCCACGCATCTTATTTCCCTGCATTGATATTTTTAAAAGTCAGTATGGAAAGTTCTAAATTACAAGTTGTGAAACATTAACCACAATTAAACACTTGGCTAACAAATAGTTGTATATTCAGTGTTCAGAGGGACATGTCTAACTTCAGTGGGCCAAGGCGTCTACGAGTCGGTTCTAAAATTTGGTGAGGCTAAAGAGTATGGAGTGCTGATGAAGCCTAACCTGCATATTTTTCATTAAAATGGTGGAGTCGCATCTGTAATTCTAACCGAGTACAAGCAACGTAGAGCACATAATAAGTATCGTTTTGGTTTACCATTAATAGTTTGCGCTATTGGTAGCCTGTTTTTCATGTATCATGCCATGTCAGTAAATGTAAATATAGAAGTTAATTTAGAATGCACATTGCCTTATCATCTTGTAAAAGCACAGACTGATAGAGAATGTTTTTAAGTCCAGATCGTTGCGGCTTCCCTTTTTCGACAACCTTTACTTTCACCTTGTAATTCCTGCTTGTATTAGTAAGAGCATCAAGATATACATGTTGCCCTGCCATAGCAATGCTGCAGTAGAAATTAATTAGTTAGTTGGATAAGCTTGTGTATAGTCGAAATGCCTGTACGTTAAGAGTAATATGGTTAGGGCATATAGTGGCTTGCGGCCTTTTACGGCTACCACATTGATACTTGTAAAGCTGGACTATGTGGTTTGATCATGGAATTTAGAAGGCCGAAACATTTTTTTCTCTGCCTTCTGTGTGCTACTTAACAGTATGATGTCGAGAGAACAACCGCATAGCTCTTACAAATGGGTTAAAAATAGACCCGTTTAAAAAATGCTCACAAAGGGTAAGTTTACTTCCGGAATGGTGTGTGAAGTAGCAAAACCCAAGGGTAAGTTTACTCCCGGGGAAAAAAGGCTCACAAATGTAATGGTGGCGACAATTAGAATCGAAGTTCATGAGTCACAAAAAATGTACAAAAACCATAACCAAACACATAGTCACCATAATCAATTATCAATATGAAGTACTGATTGGAAAAGTGAGCAAAACACAAATTGAATAGAGAAATGAAATCATATGTTGTGAAAGTAAGGGAGCTGGGGTTAGAGGATTGACATGTTAATTACAATAATTTTATGAACCACACAGACACTCAAGAGACTAAAGTAAGCTAAATTATATGAACTTCTAGTTGAAGATACTATAACATTCCTATCATAACACGAAAAATAATCTCTGAAATTCATTTTTTTCTAGCTAGGTTTAATTAACTTTTAAAAGTCTGTTAAAAGAGAGGCTGCAAAGTAAAGTTATAAGATTACTTAAATTCAACCCAAAGAAATAGCAAACATCCATTTGTACAGGGACAGAAAGGATGCACATGAATTTAAAATACGATAAATAAATGAAACACATCCACATGCAAAAGAACAACGATATATACATTTCTAGCTAGATTTAATTAACTTTTAATGTTCTAGTAAAAGAGAAGGTGTCAGAAGAAGAGTACCTATGGAGTTTCCAGTACCCTTTTTACGACTTGGTATTCTTAGGTGCAAGTATGGAGGTTTTTTTTAGATTTGTATGAAAGTAGCATGTGAATGGGTGATGATTACATTTGAGCTTTTTATGGGGAAAGTATTGTACTACTGGAAACTACTACAGTAGAGGATATGGTAAATTGATTTTTTAAAAGGTCTATATTGCCATAGGTATGTAGGGGTGCTAGTATAGTGCCATTGCCTTTGGGATTTACATGAGGTAAGCATGCTCACTATTGTGTACCTTTAGTACATTTAGCTAGAATCCCTCTTTATCTAACCCTGAATCTCTGGGATTATGCTGTTTTTTTTTGTCTTTGGGTTTTTTCATATAACTTTTGGTGGTTGTTGTTGATAGTTGTTGAACTGGTATATATAAATGTATTATGGCCTTTTTTTTTAAAAAAATGTTAATTGATGTATGCATATTCGCTAATGTTTTTTAGAACGGTTTGCTTAACAAAATCCCGATTCTCAGCCAGTTTGAAATCATTTATATCGTTACGTGTTGTGTCGGAATTAATGTACAGTCGTTTTAACACTTCTCCCATCATAAACTTAGTTAACTCCCAAAACCTCTTGCTCATTTTAATGTATTTTCTTGTGGCCCCGGGGGGTGCCTATAACGGGTAGCTGTTTATGCGAGCCGTGTGATATCAAATTTGTTATGAAGCGTTCGTATAGTAAAGAGTAATTATTTGTGTGGTGAAGTTGGAGAAAGGTGTTAAGACGTAAAGTAATTAAGCAATTACTGTTTGGATAACCTCTTCGAAGGAAACGGTTTCAAAGCCCGGTTGAAATTTAAATAACAAACCCGATTTAGGTATTAGTAGCGAGGCGATAATCGCGAGGGTTACCCCGTCAACCAGCCGTATCGGTAACTACAGTATGCAAAATATTACTCTTAAAATATATGTACTTGGAGTTGTGGTGCAACGACACCATTTAGGTATCTTTGCATCCATAGGGCATGCAACGACGGGTCTGCTACGCTTTAATGCACAACAGTCATATATACGCTTAAAACTGATCACCAATTTAAGCTCTTTTTAAACCCCACTTTTTCCCAACGCTAGGCAAATAGCCCGTAAACTATAGAAATATTTATCCAAGGGCCATGAGAAAACAACTGAAAGATATGTAACCGTCAAAGATAAGTTTATGTTACGCCATTGTCAAAGATAAAACAAACTGCATTGAAATCTACTGCTCATGTTTGAAAAATAATTCAATCCCATTGATTTTTCTTTTTTTTTCTGTGGTGTTGGTTAAAGGACTAAGGGCATAACAGACACTATAGTACTTACACCTTATTAAACTTAAATAGATAACCAAATTCTCGGTAGAAAGTAACACGGTAGCATTGCACCAGGGAAAGGTAAAGGCAAAGAAGCGTGCCTCTAGGACGCATGTTGTTAGAACCACGGTGAGTCGGTAATCAAGGTCAGGTGTCCTTCATTATATAACACCCTAAGTGAGGCTTTCAAGGAGGCCACGTGCTCAAACAACAAACCCTGGGTAAAGTTCATTGACTACTTCCACAATATTATCATATGCATTATTGTGCTCCCCATCACCAAGGGCATTAGACAGAAGTCTGATTGCAGGAGGGACCTGTCTATACCTCACACCCCTTGGTAAGCATCCAGGTTCACGAGTAGTAGCCACCCAAAGATAAGGGCCTTGTTGCGTTCCCCGATCTAATCCCCAATTATGGCGGGCATGTGCCCGCAGTTCAAACATCCTCTGGAGTTTGAAAGCTGATTCACAATGTTGATCGCTTGTACCAAATTCAAATACAGCAGTCCCCCGAAAACGATTACCAGACCAAACTGTTCTGACCCTTGTCACCAAATAACCTAGATCAACAAGGGTGTCTTTCACCCTCCTAAAAAGACCAAGAACCGCAGCACGCTCCATAACACCACTTGGCATTGCGACTATAATACAGCTATACGGACACGCATAGTAGGTTTCCATGAGCCTGTATTTTAATGTGTTAACTATTTGAGGTGAGGGATTGTGGGCGGTAGTACATAAGCAAACTATACTTGTATGTGTGTTTATGTTCAATTCAATGGAGGTGGTCTATTTATGGACACAAATTAAAGCACAAAGGCCTAGACGGGGCACACCACCAAGTGTCAGGCACCCCTCAACTGTTGTTCTTTGTCCACACAAATATGGCATCCTTGCTATGGAACAAATGAACATGGAACTGTACATCAATGCTAGGTCACATCCTTGCAAAAAAAGGAAATCAAATAATTGCAGAGAATCTGTGAGTGGGGACATATAGATTTAGTGTCACCTAGCCTTTCACATGCCCACTGCTATTACAGAAGGGGGGAAAACGACAAAAGGCTCAAAAATTAGAGTTTTTTTTTATCTAGTGCCACGATAGCTGTAAGAAGTACCATGCATTGCAATCCTAACTAATTCCCGGGGAATTATTTACCTTATTGATGCATTGTGGTTTAAATCCATTTTGGTTCATCCAATACCAGGTTGCCTAAGCCTTGAACTTGTTTTTTAGTCTTGATGTGTTCGCAACAGCCTATGTCATCCAGGATGGTTTGGCACGTTATAAAAGCTTTGGCACATTTTAAAAGTGATTTACGGTCGGAAAGTAACATAGGATACATCTTATCGTAACGAAAAACACATACATGATTAACTCTTTGACTTTAAGGGATTTAGCGACGGTCTTGGAAAAATGTTGGACAGGTTTTGTTTTGAAGTCACAAATTGTCGGGAGCGTAGTGTTGATTTTTCTGTTAGGTAGTCAGAACACACGGAAACATATATAAACTGGTATTCACGTTTCCTAGCTATAATAAAAGTATTAAAGCAATCTGAGTAGTTGTGCTAACCTTGTTGGACGTACTAATCCAGAAAGCCATGCGTTCCGCGTCAAGGCTTGTGAGCTCAGAGAGCCTCTAGTGTACACACGCTGGAAAAAGTAAATACAAAAAGAGTTTAATAAGGCTGCCATATATTCACAAATTTTTACTTATGGTTTGAATAGTTGAATACACTTGAAAGTATTATGTGTATTCATTTTTTAATTGCATTATTTCAAACTATGTTCTATTCCTGGTTAGCTTTCTCAACAGCCGCACTATTAATTAAGCAGCCTTTTATTGCATATATTGTAAACAAAATCGAATATAATTTCAAAACTTGACACCGCAAACTAAACCAAACTGACCAGGCCCCTATAAAATGAGTTCTTCTGGAAAAAAAAAAACACGATCACCATTTCTTCAATCCTTTACAGAGACACAACTAAAATAAACTAACCATACTTAACTCTTTTGATATCAACAAGCAATAATTAGACACAAAAATAACTAAATCAATGAGAACATGAAACTAAAGTACGCTACCTTGGGAGTACCTCATCCTCATTTTGGAAGTGCAACCCAAAAAGGTCAGTACAACAACTTCATCCACACCGAGGATCATGCAAGTATATATATTATCACGACCATCCTACACCCAAAGAAACAGTAAGCATTACAGATAAGGACCTCTAGAAAATGTTAACTTTTATGATTTCTAGAATAAATCAGCGCTAGTAACCAAACTATGTTTGGGACCTTGACGAATACTGACAATCTATTATATGAGTACTTTAAGCCTATGTTGCTCGAACTCTCCAACATTACCTCATGTACCCGTGTCGGACATGGTTAGGACACTCGGACACGGGTAGGACATTCGGTACTGTCGTACAATTCATTTTGGTAAAAACATGAATTTTTTCCACAAAATAGCCGAATCCGACACTTGGACACGCACCTGCGTCGGATACTTTTAACCGAGTTTAAGCAACATAGCTTTAAGCCATATTTAGAAAGATAAAAACCGAAAAATGAGCAGCAAGCACTGATTTATTCATTGAATTTCAAGCCTACAACATTACACAAGGGAACTCTAGGAAACAGAAGCATAAAATGTCAATGAACACACAATGAAACAATCACATTCTTAGCATCAGGGATAATACTCTTCATCGATCAACATAATCACTCAAACATCTTTGCCCTAAACTGGCCCATGCAATCTAAACCAAGTGCTCCAAGCCTCCAACCAGCTGACATTAGACCCAAACCAACCAAACAAATCATCTAATTTATAATACTCTTAGGGTTCTTTGAAAAAAGAAGTGATCAAATAAAAGTTGGTACCCAAATTGAGTTGAAAATAATGGGAATCAATTCTTAAGATTATTGTGTAATATCTGTTTGAATGATACACACGAGTTATTTTCTAGGAATGAGCATCTGTAATAGTCGTCATACAACAAGCCTTTGCAACAACATCAATAACACGACAGCACCATCGGCGTAAATAATGGGTAAAATCATAACATAATAAGAAGAGATACCTCCGACAAGGCTGTTAGACGAACTTCAATTCGGATCATGAAAGGCCATCTGTGGAATTTGTAGCGCCATATAACTGCATATACGTATTGATGATGATCAATAATGATAATAATAATATCAATAGTAGTAGTAATATTAATAATCATACGTAAAAAACATAGAACACGCCTTTGCACAAACCCCAATAGTGTAAATAATGGGGTAAGAAGAGGTACCTTCGACAAGGCTGGCAGACGATTACCATTTCGGATCATGAGAGGCCGGCTCAGGAAGTTTTAGCCAAGTTTCAAGGAATGGAATGGAACGTTGTACCTAGTTTTCTACCAGATGGAATGGAATGATGTTGTTTGTGATTTTCAACGCTAGAGCCAAGCAACAGGATCTTCGAGTGCTGAACAACAGCAAAATCTGCATTAGAATTTAGCAGTGCTTTAAACCACATTCACGTTGTACAATTTTGCTGTCGGAGGGAGTTCAAGTTTCTAAATCAAAGAACTAAAGAAAACTCAGTGCAATCCTAAACTCTACATAAAAGCACTCAGACAAAGGAGAAAACTTAGTGCAATCCAGCTCAACTATCTCATCAAGTAGTGTGCCTGACCCATAAATACAAGTGACAGCCACAAACTCATCATTCTCGATTTTTAGATTCTCGAATCAGATATCACCGTCCCATTTACTTACCTTCCCCTCTCTACAAATAACAACATTTATTTTCTTCTTTGACTTGAACCTCCCAAATTGATCTTATTTTAGATCTTCATTCTTTAGTATCCACACCTAAGAAAGTTTCTGCATAGTAACTTCTAAATTTCATTGGTTTAAAGTGTGTGACTACAAATTTTACAAGTGAGTACTTATAACATATGTGCACAGAAGGCAGATATCTAAAATAAGGGAAGAAACAAAGGGGAAAGAGCACGAAAGGGTCTAGAAAATAAACCGATTGCCGCTAACAGTTGAAATGGTCACCTTGTTGTCCTTTTACTTTCCCCCCTTCCTCCTCTGTGCCTCCCTCTCCTCCTCACTTCTATTTTCATTAATTTCCTCCTCATCCACCTACTCCCTTAGACCTCACCTACACCCTCCTCCTCCTAGTGCACAAGTCCAAAAGCACAACACAGAAGCCAGCCATTGTCATAGTATAAAGTCTACAAAAAAAGTGTGCATACAAAATCTGGTAGCTGCTAAACAAACTGTGGCTACACATGTACGACCATCTAAGCGCGTTTTACACAGCGCAACGTAAATTGTTATATGCAAGAAACTACACTAATTTGTATGCTTTTCCTCGTTTCCTTTTTGTAAACTCCCTAGATCAGTTTCCACTACCATACATCTTCCCCTTCCTTAAATTCGATGTCCTCTTTCCTCTCGTTTCTTTTCTACAACTACACCTTTTTTCTTTTAGCTTCTACATCTACACCTACTTTCTCAGACAGCCTCGAATAAAATTATTACTCCTTACAACTAAAGATTTTAAAACTTCTTATAGAATGGGAAAGATCGAGGTTCGAATAAACCATTTTTTTTGTAGCATTTGCTAAGAGCAACCAATTTCATGCTAAGACGTTACTAATTACTCTATAGTGACATGCTTATCTACTTATTCAGCCACTAATTAATACCAATTCAGTGATTACATGATTGCTAAAGTTGATCCGGTTAGGATTTTGGTCTAGACAGTTTTTTTTAAAGAATCCTAGAGCTTATGCTATAACGTCGATGAGTAGTAACCCGTGTCCTCTTAATATTCGTGCATTACCTCCACATTGGAACTCTACTCCCTCACGTCTCCCCACCCTTCAAAGAAAGAAACTATTAAAATTAGGAAATAAATTGGTGAAAAGGGATATCTAATTTTAGATTGACAGTTAAATCAAATTGAAACAGGAAAAGGGGGGAAACAATTGAGTAAATAAACAGAGTGGAGAATGCATTGTGGAACCACATGACCAATTAAACGAGGCTTGATAACCAGTTGAGAAATGGACAACAATTTGCCTAACAAAATAATCATAACATGAGACTAATAGCTCAGACCAACAGATTAATAAAAATAAACTGAGCAGCAAATTGGAATGAAACAGGTAGGGTCCTAAATCATCAAAAATAATCAAATTGTCAAATAATAAGAGTAAAGCAAGATTAAAATCAAGAATGAAAAATCAAATGGGTAGTTAGAAATCAGCGGTGAAAATCGACAGGGAGTCATTAGTAATCATCCGCCTATAAAATTGTAATCATCATCACCACCATAAATGTTAACTGAAGGGGACAAAATTAAAGAAGTAAAGCAGCTATACCTGAGACGCGCAAATCAAGGGCGAAAATTTCCAGGAAGAGGTAGAGTGTTGATGGCGGTGAAGGAGCCACGTGGTTGTAGAATGTGTGTCGATGGCGGTCGGAAATTGCGTGGCTGAAGCATAGGAATTTTGGGGATAGAGGTGAGAGTGAGAGGCAGGGAGAAAAGTAAAAGATAAGGAATAAGAAATAAGAAATGTAGGGTGAGGATTGAAACTTGAAAGATAAACATCAACGATTGTTAGACATTTGGAGGGCACTATTCTTATGAACAGTGTCAGCCCTTGTAAACTTTTAAAAGGGTGTAGATTTAACACTAACTTACACAACCAAACGTCGCTAATATTATTACTTGATTGCTGACTTATAAGCTTTCTATAGTGGGTTTCTTATGTGGTTACGCTCAATGTTTGGCTCATTCATTATCATCCTACATATTTACGTTACTCAATGTAGTTAAGGTGGTAGTCGCCAAAGTGGCGATTGATATCGTTGATTTTGTTTAATACTCCCTTCATCCCGGACATTATTGTCCTGTTCTTTTTCTGATTGTATTGGTTATTTATGGTTCTTTTTATATGAGAAATGTTTGTATGAGTAATTTAACCTCCAATGAGATTAGTGTTCACTTATCATTACTAATTAAAATCACAAATGGTCTCATACTCTTTCATTGGTCTTTGTGCCAAAATGAAAGGACACAAATAACGCAAACGAAGGGATTAGTAAAATTAGGTTCTCAGCAATTGATACCCTTGTGGGTTTTGCATTTAAATGGGGCCCAAATTATGACACCAATAAAGGGTCTCTTTGTGGATTTATTTATTCCCAAATCACGCCATTTATGGTTCCTCTGCTTTTGCCTCTATATATGCACTACTGAACCGATATAGATACATTATTTGACAGTCAGGTTGTGGAAAAGAGCAAGTCATTTCCTTGTTTAAGGAATCAACCTTTAAACAACAAAGAGAAGAACTAACTTAACCTCATTTTCTTTACGTTCTTTATAGGCCTCACGGTGTGCTTAACTGGTGAGTTTGATGTGAGTGAGGTTTTTCCCCCACGAATTTAACAATTGAAAATTGTCAAATGGAAAAAACTTCCTAGACTTTCTGAAAGAAAGTAAATTTCTTGGGATGAAATATGAAACATAAATAAAAATAAACAAATCCTATCTCTGAATTAAAAGGTCTGAATAATCCAATCGCGACTGACTTAGTTGCGTAATCACCGGCGCGGCTAAATCGAGGGCTTTCAAAACAAAGTACTTTTGAGTGCTCCTAAATGAGACATCTACATACTCATGTAATTTTTTCTATGTACCTTAGCTCAGATGGAAATAGATATCCTCTAAGAGCCCTTAACGACTCTACTTATTGTAAAAATGTCTCTTTTTCTGAGGTCCTCTTGTTCATTGTGTCAGGAATTGAAACACAAAACAAGAAGCGTCGATAGGAGCAATTGGTAAGGGTGAAGTCTTTTCACCACTTTGACTTTCTACCAGAAGACAAAGTAAAACCATTATAACTTGGTAGGGGGTTTACATGAGATCCTAGAGGCTCGCTCTGAAAGGTAAAAGCTTCCTTGCTTGCATGTTCAATTCCTTAACAGATAAGCGTTCAAACTTGTTATGCGGTTAAAACGTTGAGTCTACAAACAAGAGAAAACGACTTCATCGTGGTGATTAAAGGAGAGAAAAAAGTTTATCCTATGCGAGAAAATTTTTCTCCTTTTAGGATTAGGTTTATATCCTATATGTTTTCTATCTCAACAATTAGAGTTTTTTTATAATTCATAAAAGCATTCCTAGGAAAAAAATAATACTAGTTTACTCACCATTCTTCATAATGTTAAGAGTAAATTAATTATAACTCCCTTGCATGTTTCACTTTTCTAATATTACTCCCTTATAAGTTGTTTTTAATAAATTACTGCCAGAGTTTTGACTCCGGCCATATCTTGCTACCTTTTGTGTTTTCAGGCAGAAAAAACGAGAAATGGACATAAATGCCCTTCATTTAACTTATGATGCCCTTTATCACTCTTTCCTCACATTCCTCTTTCATTTACACTCTTTCCTCACATTCATTTTCATTTACTCTCATTTTACTGAAAATCCCAAAATCAAAACCTAATTCCTAACCCAAAATCAATATTCTTCACCTTAATATCCCATAAATTTGTAACCCTAATTTTACAAGGAGATCAGTATAGATGCAAGCTACCACAATGGAATCGCGCAGTAAAATTGTAAGTTCATTGTTAACCGTAATTTTGTTCGAATTTTACTTTCTACTTGGTTATTATTAATTATGTAAATTTTTCTAGTTGATTAATGATTATGTGATGTTCTAGTGATAGATATTTCATTTCCCCCCCAAAGTAAACCATGTTAGTTTAATTTAACCATATTTGATTTAATCCTGTTGTCTTTTCTTACTAATTTTGTAGGATACTGGTTCAACTATTAAACCAGTTAGTGTCAATTTAATGGTCTTCTATAAAGGGGAGTTTGAAACAATTGAAGGTCACACTAGGTATAAGGGTGGAGAAGATGAAGAAGATGAAGAAGATGGTCTTCTATAAAGGGGAGTTTGAAACAATGGAGTAAAATTTTGATGAAGAAGATGAAGATAGAGTGAAATGATAACAAATGATGAAGATGGAGAGAAGGAAGGTCATATAACATAAAGTAAAGGGCATTTTCGTCATGAAATTAGAGAAATGGAGGGAAAATTCAAATATTGACGGATTTGCTCACCAGAATTGGAAAATGGTAGCAAGATATGGCCTGAGTTAAAACTCTGGGAGTAATTTATTAAAAACAACTTATAAGGGAATAATTTTAGAAAAGTGTAACATACAAGGAAGTTATAATTAATTTACTCTAATGTTAATTTCATTTTTATATCTTATAAAAATGACAACAAGTAAATGAATTCCTATGGTGGAAAACTTTAATAGAAAAGTTAAACAGTATATTTTTAAAAAAAGTCAAATTTTATGATAAACAAACCCGATTGTAATATATCGACGACATTTTTTTTTTAAAAAGACAACCTCTGCTCTTCGCCTTGGCCTTGGCCTTGCCCCTTTCTCTCTACGCTAAAACTCTCCCAAATAAACCAACCAAAACCAGCACCAATCTCTCATCTCCAACCACCAAGTGCCGCCCTACTGCCGCCACGCCCCCTGCCGCCACTCCACAGTCCGACCGTCGCCATCAGGTATGTCGTTTTTTTTGTTTTTATTTTTAAATTTCTTAGATCTATTACTAATGAATGTTAGTTTTGGTTAATTATTATGTTGTTGTGATTTGTTATCCTTCCATGCTTACAGTAGCTGCTGTGATTTGTTAATTTTTAAAATTTTCAAGTTTGTAAGAATATATCTAGTTAGTTTATGTTTTTAACATACAGTTAAACTGAGTTACATTTGTTGTATTTTGCAATATATTTGTTGTTTGTTGGTAATTTGGAGGTGTATTTTATGTCGATTTGTATTTTTTTGTGTTTTCTTCGATTATTTGGGCTGTTTTTTACTTAATTTTTTTTGTCGAGATCCAATCCCACCATAGTGAGATTTCCAGAAAAAACATCTCTCAGACCATGCCCAGACGTTAAGTATCAACGTCAATGTCTGTTCAATGTCTGGCCATGCTTAGACGTTGATACTCAACATCTGACCATGGTTGGACATTGAACTCAATGTCTGACCATGGTCAGTAAGTTGAGTGTCAATTTCTACCCATGGTGTATGTTTTTCAATTAAATGTTATATGTTCCGCAATTGAATTCGATTTTAACTAAACGTACAGTAAATCAATTAACAAAAATATTAATTAACAAACAAATAAAAAATTCCGGAAAAAAATTTTAAGTTGCGATTAATTTGTAAACATACCGAAAATTGTTCGTCCGTCATGATAATCGATTTAGAAAATTATTGTTTTTATATTTTTTTTTGTTTAATTTGATTGTTTTTGGGAGAGTTTAAGAAGAGAGATAGAGAGTTTGAGTGCAAAATGGCATAATTATATTTCGTAATGAAAACGTCGTCGATATTTCCTAAAACATCGTCGATGTTTACTAACCGCTAAAACAAATCATTTAAGCAGAGAATAAATAAGTGCAAAAGTGTGTTAAGTTATTTTGATACTCCCTCCGACCCGGTGAATTGTTGTCCTTTCATTTTGGCACAAAGACCAAGGAAAGAGTGGAGAACATTTGTGGTTCCACGCACTTAGTGGATGACAAGCGGATTATAGTAACATTAGGTGATCAAATTACTCATGAAAACCAAATCCTAACATAGAAATGACAACAATTTACTGAGACACCCTAAACAAAAATAGGACAACAATTAACCGAGAGGGATGAAGTATATAGTAATACCCGATCTTATATAGTTACTTTATATGGCCATAAGTCCTTAACCAATGACATTCCGAATGAAGCCCATTATTTAGAAGGGCTAGAGTCTAGAGACCTTATATGATCCACATCCACAGCAAATCAATGTTGATCCTTACGGGACAACCAAATATTTTACGCAAATTCTCATTTGAGACGATCACTATCTGCCTTACTCTTAAAACGGTCAATACCAAATAACTCACTTGTTGTCTGGGAAAAAAATTGTATTTATTACAGCATTTCGTAGTATTTGACCCGTCTTAAACTTTAGACGAATAATATCCGTCTTAAGCAATACGGAATATTTCAAGTCACTTTGAGGCGTTTGAGGCATAGACGTATAGTTATACGAAAGTTCTAGACGACAGCTGAAGCGCACGTGTTGAAGGCTGACTTGCCAGGTTTGAAGAAGGATGAGGTGGAGGTTGAGGTGGAAGACGGGTAGGTGTTGCAGATAAGCGGAGAGAGAAGCAGGGAGAACGAGGAGAAAAACGATACCTGACACCGTGTCGAGCGCAGTTCGGGTAGGTTTATGACTATTATGAGGAGGTTCAGGCTGCCTGAGAATGCGAAGATGGAAGAGGTGAAGGCGAAGATGGAGGACGGCGTGCTGACTGTTACTATTCCCAAGGTTGAACAAAAGAAGCCTGAGGTTAAGTCTATCCACATTTATGGTTGATGAGTTGGCTCTACCGGAGATTTCGACTAGTTCATGTTTCATGTTTCATGTTTCGAGCGAAATATTCCAAACATCCCGGTCATTTGTTTACCATTTCCTTTTTACGGTGTCTCACTCATTTGTTTACCTTTCTATATTAGGTATGCTTCCAATGAGTTATTTGATCACCCAATAGGACTTTTATCACATGTCATCCAATATCCCTACCCACAAATGGTCCCCTCCCTTCTCCTTAATATTTGTGCCAAAACCAAAGGTAAACAAATGAACGGGACGGAGGGAGTATTAATTAGTGTAGTATTCGTACTCTGTTTTGCTGCGGTTCATGTTTCATCTATGTTTGTAACTTGGATATCGGAATATTTAAGTCAAATGTTTAATTACTTGTATAAATCATTGTTTTGTTGCCAATATCTACGTTGGTGAGTTTAACTATTGACTTGACCCCATAACACAACACGAACCCGATATGAAATTAGGAATTTTTTTCTTAAGTAGGCTTTAATGACACTTATTTACAAAAGTAGGGCTCATTCTAACTTATTTACACGGAATGGGTCCACGTCAGCAAGTTTATTATTTTTTTTAAAGTTTTTCAACCAGTCGCTGAACCATTCAGCGACTGATAACTTAGTTCAATTTTTCTTGGGTTTAAAAATCTCAGTCGCTGAATGAACCTAGTCGCTGAACCATTCAGCGACCGATAACTTAGTTCAATTTTTCTTGGATTTTAAGATCTCAGTCGCTGAATGGTTCAGCGACTGAGAACTGAAATCAATTTTTTTTGGTTTTATGAATCTAGTCGCTGAATAGTTCAGGAACTGAGAACTTAGTTCAATTTTTCTTGGGTTTTAAGATCTCAGTCGCTGAATGGTTCAGCGACTGAGAACTGAAATCAATTTTTTTTGGTTTTATGAGCTTAGTTGCAGAATAGTTCAGCAACAGATAACTTAGTTCAATTTTTCTTGTGTTTTAAGATCTCAGTCGCTGAACCATTCAGCGACTGAGTTCTTAAAAACCAAAAAACCTTGAACTCAGTTCTCAGTCGCTGAATGGTTCAGCGACTGAGATCTTAAAACCAAAAAAAAATTGAACTCTGTTGTCAGTCGCTGAATGGTTCAGCGACTGGTTGAAAAACTTAAAAAAAATAATAAATTTGCTGACGTGGACCCATTCCGTGTAAATAAGTTGGAATGAGCCATACTTTTGTAAATAAGTGTCATTAAAGCCCTACTTAAGAAAAAAATTCTGAAGTTAGCGGGTTCGGGTTTGTTAGATTTTATTTAGATAAGATAATATTGTTATTTTTATAATTGCTTGATTATTCCATACCTCGACATTTTGAACATTTAAGTAATTGGGTCAACAAGAACATGACACGAAAGTTAAATAGGTCGGGTTAGGGTTGGAGTCTTACGACATGAACCCGACTCCAATCCTAACCCGACATGAATAACCTATTTAATCAAAGTGGGTTGTAATTTAGTTGGGTTGAGCTATTAACCTATTCAACCAATATGGACATATCATCTTATATCATATATGGACTTAGACCAAACTAAAGAAATATTCAAACGAGATGTTGAAATCTTATAGTTGGGTTAAACAAGTCATTTAGATTAGATGGGTTAGATGAGTTGAGTAACTAAAATTAAGTTGTCTAAATTAAATGAGTTAAACAGGTCGGGTTGAGTTATAAGAAAGTTAATTGGGTCGGGTTAGGGTTGAGGTGTATGACATGTTTAAGTAAAATGGGTTGAGTTTGAGTTGAGGTGTATGACATGTTTAAGTAAATGGGTTGGGTTAGGTTGAGGGGAAGATGGCCCATTTATGCGTGACACGAACACATACCCGACACAACACGACCTGTTTGCCAGCAGGTCTAATTTAAGTTAGCGTGAATCACCGTGGAAGTTCTAGGGCGGGCCCGACGGCTAATTAAAACTCAATCGCTTTCGAATTACAGGATTTCTCTAGAAATTGCCAAACTCGTCTTGATCGATATTATCTAGTTTTTATAGCAAATTTCCCGGGAAACTAGGCAAGTTAGCTAAAAACAGATTTCCAATCGTTAAAATTTTTGATGCAATTGGAAGTAAAACAACACCGAAAGGGATAGAATTGTAGCTGTTCAATAACATTATTGATAGGCTACCCAATCAGAAAAATGTGGTGAAAGATTCACGTAAGTTTACCGTCATTACAAGGAGAATTCATTAAAAATTGTAAGTCAAAGATGATGACTACATTAGGTTATTACTGGAACTATATATAGTTAAAGGAGAATAATAAATAAATATTAGGCTTATATAAATAGCTAAATACTGAGCTTATATAAATTACCCATTTTAATATTTTGGTGTATATCAATATCCGCCTTGTCCTCAAGTATCAAAGACACGAGTGATACTTCAAATAAGGGATATCATCATATCACCATGACACCTTCCACCCGGATCAAAAACCTCTTCATAAGACCATCCCCAAGCAAGGTTATGAGGGAGGTCATGACCTTGTTAGGTCACTTTAAACACAAATTAACATCATAATTAACATGACCTTTGGTGACCCATGACCTCTTGGAGGTCACCCCATGACCTTGGTGACCTTGTAGGTGGCATTTTATGATTGGTTGTTTGGTTTGAGTAGGGTAGAGAATGTGGGAAATTAAATGATTGAAAAGGTTGGAAAGTGAAAAATGATTGGATTAGTGACCTAGTCATGACTTTCTGCTTGGGAAGGTGTAAATGGGTCATAATAATTATGGGGTGATTAAGATTAAAAATGGATGGTGACCTAAAGCAAGGTCATGACCTTGTTGGGGCATGATAATCATGGTTTAACAAAATAATTAAGGTGACCTTGTGGTAGAAAAGGTCAGTTTGTGACCTTAGTTGGATCAGACTGCCCATTAAATTGACCTTACAAGTGTGCAGTTTGTATTGGTTACACTATTAAAATACAAAAAAAAACACAAAAAAAAGAGGAAGTATCCTGCTTTTCTGATTTTGTTCCAATATAGCTGTTGATTTCCTCTATCCCAACAGGCAACTTGCTCAATTCTTGATTTCTTCAATATCTTTTGACTATCCCAACACATTAACACTATAATTAATACAACCAAATTTATCCAGTAAAATAAAAATCTACCAATAAATGAAATTATTTAATATTTAAAAGAATCAGTAATTTCCCCCCCCCCCCCTATAAATTGAGATTCATTCCCACCACAATTTTTACAGCAAGTTCATTTTTTTTTACTGTAATAATTACAAATAATTACATAATATTATACAAATAATTACAAATTATCCCAAAAAATAAAAACAAAACCCAAAAAATATTTTACATAATGGATTTAAATAATATTGATTTTTCAAGTTATGATAATGATAATTACACATCATCCCAAGATACTCCAATTAATGATTTGAATCAAAATACACAAAATTATATTCCTACTTTTACGGAATTAGTATCCGGTAACTCTAACTTTCAAAATTTCGATATTTTTGGAAATCCAATGATATTGTCCCAACTTCCGACGCAAGAATTTATAGGAGAAACCCCTCTTTTTTGTTCAAAAAAATCAAAGAAATCATCACCGACACAAAAAGATCAATCCAATTCAAAAATGTATGGTTCAAATTGGACCGAGAAAGAGGATGAAGCACTTATGTCCGCTTGGTGTTTATGTAGCACCGACTCAATAGTTGGCAAAAATCAAAGAACGCTCACAAGATGGAATTCGATATACGATTTGTATGAACAATCTCGGGTGGAAAAACAAAATCATAATAAACTTGGGATTAGGAGTGTTCTCGCAATGAAAAGTCGTTTTAAACGACTCAATACTGTAGTAAAAAAATGGGTTGGGTGCTATAGTCAAGTTCTAAATCGACCACCGGCAAGCGACACTAACAATAAAGATGACATAGAATTAGCTCAAAAACTGTTTCGTAAAGTGAACGATGGAAACGATTTTCTTGAGTTTAATGTCTTTAATAATGTCATGAGGAAACACCACAAGTGGAGTTTACAAAAACAACAACTTGGTGTAGGTGGCGACATAAGTACGTCGGGTTCAAAAAGGTCAAGGCCGGAGATGGATTCTAGTCCATTTAGTGTCAATTTATCTCCATCGCCTAATTGTAATGTCCCATCCCCGTCTAGTCTTAATGGTGGTGAAGGAGACAAAGACCTCCGACCCGAAGGACGGGAGGCAGCCAAGAAGAAACGGAATGGTAAAACACCTGTGTCCGAGCCTATGTCTACGTCGATGTTTAATTAGTGCAGAGGATCTTTCACGGATTGAAGCAAGTAAGGTCGAAGCGGATAAGCTAGCTAAACATAGACAAAGAAGGCTAGAGGCTGATTTGCAAATAGAAAATCTAAAAATTGTAAAAACAAAAACAAAAATGGAGATGGTTTGGCTGAACACATTACTTTCCCGACATGATTTAAACCCGGAAGATGAAGAAATGAAGAAAAAACTTAAGGAGAAATATATGTCTGACCTTTAAGGCCACTACTCATTTATTATCTACTATAATCATCTTTACGGAATGTGTTTTTTTATATGTATTTAATTAAAACAAGGCTTGATTTAAATATGTCTTAAATCAACAACAATAAGTAAAAACAATAATCGCAGCAACAACAAAAAAACCACAACAGAATCAACATCCACTATATAATTAATCGATGTTTAATTAATTCATTATTAAGTCAAACATATCAATTTAAACAATAAATCACTTTCATTTTGATCATTATTAAGGTTAATAATTGTCAGAGCGTCAATTTAATCGGGTCAATATCGGGTCAGGTCAATGTCGGGTCGGGTTCGGGTCGGGTTCGGGTAACTGATTTTCGAGTCGTCAACGGGTTACGGATCGTCAACGGGCCGGGTCGGGTCGATTTCGGGTTGCAGTATTCTCGGGTCGTGTCGGGTCGGTTTTGCTCGGGTTTCGGGTCGGGTCACTCGGGTCGGGTCAGACTTGCCAGCTCTAGCTGAGGCTATACAAAACCTTATAACTCAATGTATGAATGAGCATGTAAACAGAAATATACAACAACCTATTCCTCGAATTAGGCGTCGAAGAAGAAACATCGAGAGGAATCGTGAAGAGGGTCATAACCAATTGTACCATGACTACTTTATGGATCCGGTGTACCCCGAGGAGCTATTTCGCCGAAGATTTCGCATGCGTAAGGGTGTATTTATGCGTATAGTTACTGCTTTATCTGCCAACAACCGTTATTTTCAACAACGGGCAGGCGGTAATGGGAGACCTAGTTTCTCACCATTACAGAGATGTACGGCTGCTCTTAGAGTACTTGCATATGGTACATCTACTGATTCAGTTAATGAATATTTGCGTATGAGCGATACATCCATAAGAGACTCTCTTAGGTTGTTCGTCGACGAGGTTATTGATAACTTTGGAACTCAGTATCTACGCAGGCCCACCCCTCAAGATTTAGCAAGGTTGCTACATATGGGGCATGCTCGTGGATTCCCGGGCATGTTGGGTAGCATTGACTGCATGCACTAGGAGTGGAAAAATTGTCCAACATCATGGGCGGGACAATATTCCGGGAGAAGTGGTAAGCCAACAGTCATTTTGGAAGCTGTCGCATCGTACGATTTATGGATATGGCATGCCTTTTTTGGTACACCAGGTTCCCTCAATGATATTAATGTTCTTCAACGTTCTCCATTATTTAATGAAATTTTAGAAGAATCTGCCCCAACAGTTAATTTTGAAGTGAATGGCAGAGAGTATAACATGGGATATTATCTTGCTGATGGTATATATCCGGGTTGGGCAACATTTGTTAAAACAATTACCGCGCCCCAAATTCAAAAGCATAAGTTATTTGCAGCTCGACAAGAGAGTTGTCAAAAAGATGTTGAGCGTGCCTTCGGCGTCTTACAAGCTCGATTTGATTATATCAAACGGCCTTGTCTTCTTTGGGATCGAACCACAATGGGAAAAGTTCTTATGGCTTGTATTATTATGCATAATATGATAGTTGAAGACGAACGAGAAACATATCTTAACTATGAAAACATCATTGCAGAGTTTAAAGAAGATAATCCGACTTCAGCTAATGATGATACGTATGAGTATCATTGTAGAAGGTCGGCTCAAGATCGATTCATAGAAATTTATGGCGAGATTCGCGATCGTGCCACTCATATTGCTTTGAAAAATGATCTCATCGAGCATATTTGGCAAAATTTTCGTAACTAGATTATGAACAAAATGTATTTTCTTATTGAAAGGTTATTTAGCTCTTTATTTCTAATTTTGTTGTTTTTTTAATTAGTTTTATGTATTCCGTATTTTTTTTTAATTAGTTTTATGTATTCCGTATTTTTTTTTTCTTTCTAATTTTGTGTTTTTTAATTAGTTTTATGTAACCCGTATTTTATTTATTGAATCATGTTTTTTAATTATTTCGAGTTTTTTCACATTTGTGTAATTATTAGTTTATTAAGAGATTTTCAAAAATGTAAAAATTATTAATTTGAGTTTGTTAGTAATAAGTATTATATGAAAAATGTATGAGAGAGGTTTGGGTGGGGTAGAGAATGTAGGAAATGATAGGAAAGGTTGGAAAGTGAAAAATGATGGGAAATGTTGGAAAGTGAAAAATGATTGAAAATGTTGGAAAATGAAAAATGATTGGGTTGATGACCTAGGTCATGACTTTCTGCTTGAGAGGGTGTAAATGAGTCAAAATAATTATGGGGTAAATAAGAGTAAAAATGGATGATGACCTAGTTAGTGTGACACTTGCTTGGGGATGGTCTAATTGTGCCAATATGTAGCATCTCTAAGATTTGTTGCACTTTTGACACATAGTCTAAATTGACAAATCCAATGAGCTTGTAAAATAGTCAAAATTGGCAACTCCAATATCTGAAATCCATGAACTTGCAGCCCAATCTTTCATTAACCAAAGTGCCAACAAAATGATATCCTTCTGACAGCTGACTCTTTACACATTTGATGTCCAATATTGCAATTTAGTATATCACAAATTCTCATTTGTCACGACACTATCCGTCGCAAGCTTGTGACGGGCCGAATACATACCATATTGCATTGAAATGGGCCGGAGTATGTGCAAGTGGATCAACAAGTGCTTGCCGCAAGCTAGTCCCCTACCTCGTACTACATTACATTATTTATTACTAATTATTAGCTTTTATTACTTTGCATTAAATGCTCTCATGTGCATTTCTGCATGCAAAACAGTGACAATCTACCTCAATCACCTCCATTCTTTTCTCCTCTATAACCACAATTAATACTCTAGAATTTCTTTGAAGCAAACTAATTATGCTATAATATGTTTAGTATTAGTATGCAAGGATTGAACAATTGATTCTATTCTACCATTGAATCTTGTTATAGAACAACTTGTTGCCACCTCATGGATTTTAGGTTTTCATCTAATAGTGTCCATGTCTTCATATTTGGGCGTAATGTCACCCTGGAACTTGACTATATTTTTTTGTATGCGCAGATGATATGTTACCATAGTTTGCCTTAATGTTTGTATTTTTGTTTCTAATGTACCCTTTAAAATGTCATTATATGTGGGCGTAATGTCCCCCTGTATCTTTTATATATATTGTCTTATGTAGATGACATGTTACCATTATTCCCCCCTAATGTAGCCCTTGTAATAGGATATCGTAGAACAACAAAATGTTTGTATTTTTGATACTAATGTTCCCTTTCAAATGTCATTATACTTGGGTATAATGTCACCTAGTATCTTTTAAATATATTTTCTTAGCATGTGATATGTTACCATCATTTCCCATAATGTACCCCTGGTAATATGTTATCGTAGAACAACAAAATGATCGTATTTTTGGTACTAATGTTACCATGTCAACTTTCGCAGGTACAAATTATTCAAAGTCATTAGTGGGGATGAAAGCATCAAAATGGGAAGTTATCTACGAGATGTATAAGAAACATTCACAGGCTCTAGGCTTCAGTATTAGGAAAGCAACCCCCCGCAGGCTGAATGGGGTTGGCACACCTAAAGTCGAGCGATACTTTGTATGCTCATGCGCAGGACACCATGGGAATGGTAGCAGGCGAGACGACCGTGTGGTACCCCCAGATAATTGTTAACAATGTTAGAAATATGACAGTCACACGATGCGATTGCAAAGCGGGGCTGAGGACGCTTGTAAATGAGGATGGTGTGTGGGAAGTACGTTAACACGTAACTGAACACAACCACGCATTAACCCTCATTCAGTGGCAGCATCACCACAGGTCAGAGAGGAAAATTAGTGATGCGGAGGGCGAGGCTATAAAGGCCATGACATAAGCTTTTGTCCCTCCATCAGTTCAGTTCAAGGTGGCGGCAGCTGACGCTGGTGGAGATACTCTAGTCGGTCACACCAAGAGGGATCACATTAACTTTGTAAATCGCCTGAAGATGCGTGCAATTGAGGGCGGGGATGCCGCTACACTTATTAACCTGTTGACTCAAAGACAAAGTGAGGACCCCGTGTTTTTCTTCCGAGTGCAATTCAATAAAGAGGGTAGGCTATGTCACCCATTCTTGTGCGACTCGATGATGAGAGAGGACTACCTCTTGTACCATGATGTATTAATATTTGACACCACGTACCGGACGAACATGTATAATCTTATTTGCGGTGCGTTCGTACGTATAAACAACCACTGGTCTAACGTCATGTTTGGGTGTGCCTTTTTTCTCGGAGGAGAAAGAAGAATCTTTTGAATGGTTGTTCAACGTGTTTGACGAAGCTATGTGAGAGGTTCGTCCTGTAACCATCGTCACTGACCAAGACAAAGCAATGTCAAACGCGATTGAAAAGGTTATTTTATTTTATATGTTGTACATGTTAACTCAATCGTTCATTATGTTACCACTTAACCTATGTGTGGGTACTGAGTTAACACCCATATGATATAGTTTATGAACTATGAGACTTAATTGGTCAATAGATACCACTTAACCTATAACATGTTACCATTTGAAGAACATAAGTTACCATTCACATTAATCTAAAACATTTATGGTAACAATTGATTTTCTATTTTATTTCTTATGGAGAGCTAATTGATGAATGGTAACCACTTAACCTACCACATCTTACCATTTGAAGGACATAAGTTACCATTCACATGTTTTAACTAACTATGAACATACAAACCATATATGGTAACATTTGCTTTTGCTATGCAGATTTACCCAAGAAGCAGACATAGGCTATGCTAATGGCATATTCAACAGAATGTTATCTCGCACTTTTGAAGTCTAAAGCATGACTGCACATTCCAGAAGATGTTCTAAAAATGCCCTAATGGTTGCTATAATGAACCCGAATTTGAAGCCACATGGCAAACAATGACGAAAACTTATGGGTTAGAAAACAATTCATGGTTCAAAAGATTATATTCCTTTCGTACAAAGTGGTGCACCGCATTGAACAACCAACATTTCTCGGCTGGTATTTTATCTTCCTAAAGGAGCGAGAGTACAAATCACGCATGTGCTTTCAAGCATCGAAAACAACCTCTGTCGCTGAATTCTTTGGGTTATTTGAGACGATTGTTAGAAGATGGAGAGGGGAGGAGGAGCGTAAAGAATTCAACAGTATAAGTGCAACCCTCTCGTCGGCGTTCCGCTTAACGGATCTACGGCAACATGCATCCCAGATATACACGGTCGAACTATTTCGGTTGTTCGAGAAGGAGTACACACTAGCTATGGGAACCCGTGCAAACTTCATACGCTCTGAAGACTCCACCTTATTGTATGAGGTGTACGCGCTTGAAGATGGTGGATCTTCGCATCATGTTACATTCGATTGTACTAACCACCTAAATGAATGCACTTGCAGAAAGTTTCAAGTTATGGGCATTATATGTTGCCACATCATACGTATCCTCCACATGCATTTTGTTGCGGAGATCCCATCAAGTTATATTCTAAGGCGGTGGACAAAATTTGCCAAAACGGAGGTGTGGAAATGCTTACTCCCATCAGACATGCGTCAAACGGCCGCAAACGAGGCTACAAACTGGCGACGCTCAATGCTTATAAGCGTCAACAATCTCATAACAAAGAGCCAGAATGTCCTAGTAGCAAGGTCAATTGTACAGAATATGTGTGCCACAACCATGGACGAAGTATTATTGCTACTGCAGAAACTTGTTATGGAGGCTTCTCCAAACACACAAGCAACCGAAGTTGCTCCTATTCTAGACCCAATCCGATGCACAACGAAAGAGAGAAGCCAAAGGAAGAAAAGGAATGTCGGTAAGAACAAGAAAGCTCGAAAAGGTAAAGACAACAAAACACAGAATGACGATGTTTACATCCCAATTCCGCGTCTCCTGTGACCGTGTAATTTTGCGAAGAAATGGGACGCCCCCAGAAGTGCAATACTTTTTTTTATTATAATGGCATTATTTTGTAAACTACTTATTTTGACGTTAGTACCAGACCATTGTCAATGTAATATGCCTATTTTGGCATTATTTTGTGAGCTACTATATTACATGGCCATCCATCTATAATTTCATCAACAGACACATATTTGGACAAGAATGAGAAAAGTGGTTACGTTTAGGTAATTGTCCAATAATTGACCATTTAAAGTACAATTGATGTTGTGCAATACTTATGTTTCCAATATATAAGCATTTGTTACCAATATAAGTAGCTAATGTTACCTATATAGATGCTTACATGTTGTTATAGCAATGGTTACATGTTTGATGATGACATGTTGTTATGTAGTTCACTTTGTTGCATGGTAATGTCAACATTATCATATTTGGACAAATGATGCTGCGTAAAACTTATGTTACCAATATATCAGCTAATGTTACCAATATATCACCTAATGTTACCAATATAAATGGTTACATAATGTTGTATCAATGGTTACATGATTGATGATGAGATGTTGTCATGTGGTTCACTTTATTACATGATAATGTCCACTTAATAAGTAAACAACTGACATTTTTGGGTATGCTCCTATGGCAGTATGTACACACAATATTCACATTCTAGTAGAATATATCATTAAAAACAAGCTGATAACATATGTTACCACATAAGCGGCAAATTGGGTGAACATCTGACCAGAAATCTGGTCGTCTTCTAAACGGTTATATAATAAAGTTGTGACCATCGTCATGATGCAACGCATCCAACAAGAGTTTAAAGATTACAACAACCATTACAACTAACATAGAAATACCGGCCATAGACCACTCACAATTTAAGGCCATAAAAACGTTTCCAAAACAAAAGGCCACAGAAAATGGTCAAAATAAGGCCATAGAACATGTCCAAAAATAACGTCCAAACCATGAAACAACTAGTTCTTGCCAGCCCCCTTTCTTGCTCTCGTGCGGGTGGTCACCATGTTGCCCTTGGGGCGGCCGTCCTCACCGCTGGGACCGCCTAAATCCCCGAACCCAAGGTCAAATGACGGTGGCTTCACTATCTCAATATATAGCAACCAATCTATCCAACTTCTGTCCAAGGGCGTGGAACTCCGCCAGGAAAACCGGATCTTTCAATGCTTGCGTGAATGAACCCTCCGACTGCTCGCTTTCACCACCAAGAGCTGTCATCGCACTTCCATTTCTTGACCCCTCAGGCTCGTATGCACCCGCCTCATGCCCTCCCAACTCCCGTGTCATCACGTTATGCATATGGGAGACCACCTCCATATTTCTACTTGTCGCCATCCAATTGCGCAGGCGAATCTACACAATGTACAAACAGAAACAGAAACTCACATGTTAACATATGCATGTAACTAGCACAACCCAAAGGAGTAACCAGAAGAACAACAACATGTACCTAGGGCAACAACAACAAAATGTCATCATTTCACTACAACATGTGTCCATTTCAGATATGTACATTTAAAATAATATTGGGAACAAATTATAGCAATCATTCATGTAACTAGCACAACACATACATATAACCAGAAGAAAACCAACATGTAACCACAACAACTACAACATGTAAGCACAACAACAACCACAACATGTTATGATTTTGACAACAACATGTGTTCATTACAGATGTGCACATTTAACGTAATATTGGGAACACATGATAAAAAAACTTCATGTATCCACAACAGCAGGAACATGTAACCACACATAGGTTAATTGGTAACATTTCACTACAACATGTGACCATTTCAGATATATACATTTAATATAATATTGCGAACATTTTATAACAATCATTTACGTAACTACTAGAACAAATACATGTAACCAGCAGAACACCAACATGTAACCAAAACAACAACTACAACATGTAACCACAACAAGTACAACATGTAACCATTTCAACAACAACATTTGTCCATTTTAGATGTCTACATTTAATGTAATTTTGGGTACACATGACAATAATCTTCATGTATCCAGAACAATAGAAACATGTTACCATAGCAGTATTATTTCAAAACTATTAAAATGAACATTACTGAACTTACGTCAAGGTAGGTGCAACGGATCTCTTCGTCACTCATCACACCGTCAGGGAGCGGTAGGGTCACAAATCTCGAGGCAGGCTCCCTCGACATGGTGTCACGCCGTTCAGAATGACAGTAAATCCTCTTTTCCTGGTGCTTAGATATGGGGTATGTCGTAAGATCTCAAACACCAATCCCAAAGCAACCATGATGTGGGTAGGCCTCCGCCTCCTCTGCCAAGCGACGCTTCATTTTTTCAAGGGGCCAATGTTGGAGCAGCGGTAAAACCGTCTTCGCTGGATCGCCCCTCTAAGTGAGGCGCTGGAAGTACATCAGCTGGACGAAAAACAGACAACCCCCAACGCTTTTGCGGCCCCGAGACTTCCACGACATCACAGCCGCGTCCAGACGATCAAGCACAAACGAGCACCAATCCAACTTTGCAATGGACTCCACATCCTCTACAACTTCTACCAATCAGAGGTTAATACGACTGTGTACCGTTGGCGCTAAGAAAGAGGCCATTACAAACACAACAAACAACTATTCTTGAAGTCAGCCTCTCCGTCCGACGACTCCAACAATGCTAGCCTAATACTCTCTAAGGAGATCTCACCTTTGCCCATAACCTTGAAACTCTCACGCCAAATTTGAACCAATTTCTGATCATGTGTCCTGGCCGACACGACTTCATTAGTACATGGCATCATGAACGCGTCATACACATTATGCTTGGTGAGAGGGAACTGCACATGCCTGTTAAATATGAACATGCGGGATAAAGGATCATAATGGCTTAGTAGCTAATCTACCATCTGATGGTAGATAGACCTTGTCTTCAGCTCCAATAGGCCCCCGAATCCAAAATCCTCTACATCCTTCTTCCGAGCGTCCGTCAGAACAACAATCAGTTTGAGCAACTGGTTGGGGGAGCCATGACCCTCCACCTCCTTCTTTTTCCAACAATGGCCATGCCAAAAACATTATAACCGACAGAAAAAAAGGGACGAATGACTGGCCATATTTCTATTATTTAATTAAAGATACTTACACCACTAAGAAAGCTCTTTTCTTGCGCAGGACAATAGCATTTCCTGCCTTATCAGCCTTGCGCTTTTTCGATCCCTCAGCAACATCCATCTTCAACGCCTTCGCCCTTAAGGCAAATCCTTTAAATATAACCATATCAGGAACACTATGTACCATTTCAACATGTACTATTTCAGATATATGCATTTACTGTAATATTGGGACCAATACATGTAACCAAAAGAACAACAACATGTAAGCACAACCACAACTACATGTGTTTATTTCAGATGGGTACATCTAATGCAATAACAACAAATGTCACCACTTCAACTACAACATGTGTCTAATTCAGATATAAACATTTTATGTAACTACCTAAACACAAACATGTTGCCAGAACTAAGAATAAGAATTATTCATGTTTCCATTTTAGATATGAACATTTCATGTAATATTGGGAAAAAAGTATAACAATTATTCATGTAACTAGCACAACACCAACATGTTGGTAGATGACAAATGGAGGCCATCATTTCTCCTAACCCAACACAAATGGAGTTCATCATTTCTACTATAACATGTTTCCATTCTAGATGACAAATCATTCATGTAACTAACCCAACACAAACATGTAACCAGAGAAGATCAAAAACATGTATGTCACCATTTCAACTACTATATGTGTCCAATTCAGAAATATACATTTTTTGCAACTTTGGTAACAAATTATACCAATTATTCATGTAACTACCACAACACCAACATGTAACCAAGAGAAAAAAAAAATTTAACCACAACAACAACTACAACATGTTACCATTCGAACAACAACATGTGCTCATTTAAGATCTATAAATTTTATGTAATATTGTGAACAAATTATAACATTTAAGCTAAATATGGCCTTTAACCAGGGGAAATAACAACAAAATGTCAACATTTCAACTACAACATGTGTCCATGTCAGTTATATACATTTTATGTAATCTTGGGAACAAATTATACCAACTACTCATGTAACTAGCACAACACCAACATATAACCAGAAGAAAACCAAAATTTAACAACAACAACAACAACAACAACAACATGTTACCATTCCAACAACAACATGTTACCATTCCAACCACAACATGTGACCCTTTTCAACATAGATTGCGTTAACTTCTACTTACCTTTTGGCACTTCTGCTGACTTTGGCGCTTTTTTCTTTCCAATGGTTAAGGTCATCTCCACAGCATTATCTACATAATCTGAAAGTGACAAACGTTAGTTTAATAAATAGCAACAAACACGTGGGCAAAAATACATTTTTTTTTTAATAAATGTACAATAAAAAAACATATACCTTCCCTTTCCTCTTCCTCGTCGCCTGAACCTTCCTCTTCGACTGGACCTTCCTCTTCCTCATCGGCTGGCACATCCTCGTTGTCTGACCCTTCCACGTCGCCTGACCCTTCCTCTTCACCTGACCCATCCTCTTCGCATGACGCCTTCTCTTCAGACACCTCCTCTTCAGGCTCCACAATCTTCCCCTTGCCTCTCCCTGAACTGAAGGTCACCTTCTTCTTCACTTCAGTCTTTGATTGTGACGGCTTCTTACTTCTCACAACTTTGATGGAAATAAGACAATACAAATGAAGATACATATTAAAAATCACCAAATAACAGGAAAAAATGGCGGAAAAAACAAAATTGAATTACAAATTAAAATTATGATACCTTCTTGAACTGCATGTGTCTCTTTAGTTGTCTTCTTATGTGTCACCTTATTTGCTGCTCTTTTAATCCTCATGTTACTAAATATGGTGCAAATATTTGGGGTTTTAAGGTTGTTTGTGACTAGTTTTTAACCTGGATTTTGTAATTTTAAGAGAGAGAAAGAGGAGACGGTTAAAATGGGAGAGAAAGGGGAGTGAATGGGGATGTGAGATTGTGTGTATGGTCAGAGGGAGAGTGAATGTGGAAGAAAGACGGTTGCGTTTAGTAATAATTAGCCCAGGGAAGACAAAACAATTAATAAAAAAATAAGACTAGTCACTTCATGTCTAATCAGTTTTCCACACCACATCCGTCACAAGCGAGACGGATTGCTTATATATAATGACACGGTGCCAAGTGAGGATTATTGATTCCATATACTCATTTAGGCGGTTTGGCCAAATGACATAACCATTAGTTCCACATATATTATATGTACTCATAGAATATCCTCATTCCCTCTTAAAATCATTGTGAAATGGTGAAAGATGAAGATATACTACAACAACATTCATGTTGTTGTACACCATTGTTACATGTGAAACAAATAGTTAGAAAGGCTTGTACACATGTTTGTCCACATGTGGATACTTGTATATATACAATAGTGTTGTACATATGTTATAACTTAATAAACACTTTCTTTATTTACGTTCTTCTCTCTAGATACTTTCTCCCTATAAATATTTTAGAATTCTCTATAATTCATCATCACAATATTCTTCAATCCGCCATAGTTATGAGTTCAAGCTCCGATGCTCATCTTCACATGGTATCAGAGCAAGTTTAATCATGTCTCTGCATACGCATATATTCTTTCTGATTCAATTCATTTTTCAATCATAAATGTTCAATCGCAAATTCAAAACCCTAATCTTTGGGGAAAATCCTAAATTCTCAAGAAAATCCTAAAAATTCAATTCATTTGTTCTTAATTTTCTCAAATTCGATTCCTTTTCTTGATTCGCATCAACAGAAGTTGTTAATTTCGCGAAATCGATTAAATTCAAGACTAGCAAAATGCCGGAAAACGAAGCGGAAACATATCAAAATCAGTACGACGATCCTCTCTACTTGTCACAATCAGATTATCCTTCAATGAAACTGAGTGACACGATCTTCAATGGCAAGAATTACTCTTATTGGAGTCGAAGTGTTCTTCTTGGACTCGGTTCGAAGAATAAGCACGGGTTTGTTACTGGAAGTATTCCTAGGCCTGAAATCACCTCGCCAAAGCTACAACGATGGATACGTTGCGATTCAATGGTGCGGTGTTGGATACTTCATTCAATTGCAATTGAGATTAAGGAAGCATCCACTTTATCGAAGACTGCTAGGCTGTTGTGGATCGATGTTCAGGAATGATATGGACAATCTAATGGACCTCTATTGTTTAAATTGAAGAAAGAAATCAAGAGTATTTCTTAAGACGGTGATTCAATTGCAGAATACTTCATAAAACTTAAGCATCACTGGGATGATATTGAAGAAATCGAAGCATTTCCTGAATGTAATTGTAGTATAATGGAGAAATGTTCTTGTAATATCTTGAAGAAGATTCTCGAAGCTGCTTCAAAAGAGAAACTGATTGCTTTTTTAATGGGATTGAACATTTTTTATGAACATCTCAGAACTAATGTTCTCTCTATGGAACCTCTACCTAATATAAACAAGGCGTATTCGATTCTACAACAAGTTGAAAGTCAGAAATCTATCTCTCTAATTCTGCAATCTACTCCTGATGCAAGTGCGTTGAATACAACTAGGTCGAATTTTTTTAAGAATATTGGTTCTCCAGGAGCATGGAATGTTTGGAAACGTGATGGTAAAAAGCCAAAGTTGGGTGATAAAGCGAAAAGATGGTGTTATGGTTATAACAAGGCGCGCTGGTCATACACCAGACTTTTGTTTCAGGCTACATCTAGAGCTACGAGTTTGATATCTTGCAAGGAAAACATCAGGGTTTCCGAAGCAGTACAGTGTATCTAATAGCTATCATATTTACAAATTTGTGGCCAATTCAGATGGAGTTTATAATGAAACTCCACTTGATGCTGGTACTTCTCAGTATTCTGTCTCACATACTTCTAAAGGAAATGATCATATCCAGGTTGATCTAGTCCCGGTTTCTGCAATTTATCAACAAGTGATGCAAGCTATTCATTCTAAGGATGCTGGCTCTTCTATGGGTTATAATACTGCTGCAGTTAATTTTGCAGGTATTATCCTTGCCACTAATGCTGTTTCTGACATTAATGCTTCAAATCAAATTGATTGGATACTTGATTCTGGTGCTACTGACCATGTGACATCCCATAAATCATTATTTCTCTGCCTGAAATTGTTATCTAAACCTGTTCTTATTGGCTTGCCTGATGATTCAACTAAAGTACTGAAATATTTTGGTGATATACAAGTCAGTGTTCAGATTATTCTCAAGGATGTGTTGTATGTTCCTGAGTTCCAACACAATCTGTTGTCTATTGGGAAGTTGATTTCTTGTTGTGGTATGAGAGTATTTTTTTGTCAATCACTAGTGCGTGATACAGGACCAGGATAACAAACTGGTGGCTGCATGTCAAAAGGAAGGAGGACTTTATAAGTTCAAACAACATGATTTTTGTTTTGGACAAGAGCCTCTTACAAATATAAGGAATAAGGATAATTGTAGACATCCTAATAGTAATGTGAAAACACATTTGTGTTCGTTTAGTAGTAGTCTTGCTTGTTCTAAGATTGATAGATGTGTTGTACATAGTAAGTTGGAATTAATGCATGCTCGTCTTGGGCATACTTCCAATGTAAAAATGCAAACATATTTCATTAATAAATAAAGAAGGTTTAAAGGATTATGTGTGTGAAACTTGCATAATGGCAAAATTGCATAGAATGTCTTTTGAGAGGGATCAGTCTAGAGCTAATCATATTTTTGACCTCATACACATAGATTTATGGGGACCATATAAAGTAGCTAGTATTACTGGTGCACACTACTTCCTTACCATAGTTGTTGATCATTCGAGGGTCACATGGACTTTTTTTATAGAATAATAAAGAACAAGTTCCCTCCACCATAGAAACCTTTCTGGCACATGTTGATACTCAATATGGACTTTATGTTAAGAAAACTAGGAGTGATAATGGAACAGAAATAGTTCAGGAATTCTGTCTCTAATTATTTGCCAAGAAGGGGATTTTGCACTAAAAGAGTATTCCTGGGGTACCTCAACAAAATGGTAGGTGGAAAGGAAACATCGCCATCTCTTAGAAACTGCTAGAGCTATGAGACTATATACAAACTTGCCTAAGAGGTTTTGGGGTGAGTGTCTTTTAGTTGCAACATACATCATTCACAAGTAACCCACTACAGTTTTGGGGTGGAAGACTCTTGTTGAGGTGTTAATGAGAAAGCAGGCTACTTATGAGAAGTTAAGGGTCATTGGTTGTTTATGTTTTGCATTAATTTCTGCTAGACATAGAGATAAGTTTGATGCAAAGGCTAGAAGATGCTTGTTTTTGGGGTATCCTTTCGGACAAAAGGGTTATAAACTTTATGACTTGGAGTCTCATAAAATCATTGTAAGTAGAGATGTGATTTTCAATGAGACAATATTTTCATATAAGACACAAGAAACTCCAAGTGTTATTGATATAACTTCGGAAGTTCCTTTTGAACCCCATTTTTTTTCTTGATGATTATGATCCTATTCCTGCTTCAAATATATCCAATAATAATTTTATTCCACATACAACAACGCCTGGTGAAATCATTCCTAACAATGATACCCGCACATCCTTCACTCCTAGAATTCTTGAGGATACTGTACTTGTTTCCAGAAAATCACAAAGAAATGTGAGACCACCCAGTGGCCTTCAAGATTTCATTTGCCCAACACTTCAAAAACATAGTTCATTTTCTGTCTTTAATCAGGCCACATACCCACCATATATCACTGCCTCATTGAACAATGTTATGGCTATTCATGAGTCTTCATCTTATAAACAGGCTCAATCTGATCCTATTGGGTGCAAGCAATGTGGCATGAACTAAGTGTCTTAAAGAACAATGCGACATGGAAATTAACAAGTTTACTACCTGGATTCAAAGCCATAGGGTCTAAGTGGGTCTTTAAAGTCAAGTTCAAGCAAGATGGGACTGTAGAGAGGTATAAAGAAAGGTTGGTGGCCAAATGCTATAACCAAATTGAGGGAAAAGATTCCAAATACACCTTCTCCCCTGTAGCTAAATTTACTACAGTGAGAGTGTTATTATCAGTAGCAGTTGCTAGGGGTTGGCACATCAAGCAATTGGATATTAACAATGCTTTTCTTCATGGATTTCTTGAGGAAGAAGTTTATATGCAACCTTCTGAAGGCTATCTCAAAGCAAAACCAGGTCAAGTTTGTAAGTTACAACGATCTCTTTATGGACTTAAACAAGCATCTCGACAATGGAATGTGGAGTTAACAAAGTTACATTTATCCCAAGGGTTTGTTCAATCCAAGCATGACTATTCTCTTTTTGTCAGAGATACACATGGATCTTTTGTGATGGTGTAGTTTATGTAGATGATTTACTCATCACTGGTTCAGATAGTGAGTACATGATGCATTTAAAAAAGATGATTGGCAAAGCTTTCACCATCAAAGATCTAAGGGATGTGAGATATTTTTTAGGGCTGGAAATTACCAGGTTAGCAGAGGGCTTTATGCTCAACAAGAGAAAGTATGTTCATGACCTTTTGCATGATGCAGGAACGGACAGTTGTACTCCAGCACCCTTCCCTTTACCAAGGGGTTTAAAACTGGCCATTGAAGATGACAATTTACTGCCAGACCCAGAAGTATACGGGAGGATTGTTGGGAAATTGCTCCATCTCAATTTAACTAGACCTGATTTGTCATATTTAGTGCAACATCTCAGCCAATTTCTGAGTGCCCCTAGAGAACCACATCTTAAGGCTGCCACCCATGTATTAAGGTATCTAGAAGGCACAAAGGATGTAGCATTGTTTTATTCTGCTGATAATGACCTCAGCCTACAAGCGTTTTAATTGTGACGCTGACAGGGGGGATGCCAGTTCAGTTGTAGGTCTGTGACAGGGCAATGTGCTTTTCTTGGTAAATCTCTCATTTCTTGGAAAACCAATAAACAAAAGAGTGTGTCAAAGTCATCCGCAGAATCTGAATATAGAGTTATGTCGTATACGGATGGAGAGATTGTATGGTTACAAGGTTTATTGCAAGACTTCAAGGTCAATATACAACAACCTATACCTCTGTTTTGCGACAACAAGTATGCCCAACACATAGCTGTCAATACCGTATTTCATGAAATAACCTAACATTTGAACATAGATTGTCACTATGTTAGGTAAAAGGTTCAAGAAGGGTTAATCATCACCAAGTATGTAACATCTCAATGTCAGTTGGCAGATCTACTAACAAAGCCCCTAAGGCATCGACAACATTTTTTTTCTCTCCTCCAAGTTGGGACTGCTATTTGATCCTCAATTAGCATTCCCACCTTTAGGGGGGATGTGGAACATATAGTTAGAAGGGCTTGTACATATGTTTGTACACATGTTGATACTTGTATATAAACAATAGTGTTGTACATATGTTCTAACTTAATAAACACTTTATTTATTTACGTTCTTCTCTCTAGATAGATACTATCTCCTTCTAAACATTCTAGAATTCTCTATAATTCATCATCACAATATTCTTCAATCCGCCATAGCTATGAGTTCAAGCTCCGATGCACATCTTCACATTACACTCACAAGCTTTAGTAAGCAAAACAGAGTAAAGATTAAATGTGGAAGAAGAGAAAATAAAGTTTGTGTTGTAGTAAATTAATTATGAAAGTTGTACATTAGAGTGCCTATATACAGGAAGCTACTACTCCTAATGAGCTGAGTTAAATCAGTTACAGTCAAGTCAAAGTTTGTTACAATTAAGTCAAACTTTGTTACAACAAACTCTAGAAGCTTCTATAGAAATATCTAAGGTGGTGGTGGTGGTGGCTGTACTGGTGGCTATGCAGAAAGTTGTGTATGTAAAGGTTGCTGCATCAGGTCTTTGTGTGAAGTTGTGCTGGAGTCCTGTTGGTGATGCCTGACTGCATCAGTCTCAGTTCCTAATTCACAGCCCCCCTTCAAGTTGGAGCTGCTACAAGCAAAGGAATCCAAAAGCGGGCCCAACTTGGTAGACAGAATATTATGTTGTTGCTTCCCCAAGGGTTTAGTCATTAAATCAGCTAATTGCAAAAGAGACTTCACATGTACAGTACTGAGAATTCCACTTTGTACCTTTTCTCTAATATGTTGACAATCAATATTAATGTGCTTAGTTCTTTCGTGAAACACAGGATTAGCAGCAATGTGTATGGCTGCCCTATTGTCACACTGTAAAGATATAGGTATGGGAACATAAATCTGAAAATCTTGTAATAAAGCATGAATCCAAACAATTTTAGATGTGGTGTATGACATTGCTCTATATTCAGATTATGCATAACTCTTGGATATTGTTTTTTGTTTTTTTGTTTTCCATGAAATTAGAGAATTTCCCAAAAATACACAATGTCCTGTAACAAACCTGCAAATAAAGGTACGTACATGTTCCCAATCAGAATCAAAGAATGCTATTAAGTGAAGACTAGAACTTGCAGAATAGAAGAGAGCTACATCTGTTGTACCTTTAAGGTACTTAACAGTATGAAGAACAACTTGCACATGAGGCTCTCTTGGGCAACTTAGAAACTGACTCAAATGCTGAACAACATAAGAGAGGTCAGGCCTAGTCAGGCTTAGATACAATAACCTGCCTATAAGTCTCCTGAAAATTTCAGGATCAGGAAGCTCATGTCCATGCTCAATTGAGAAATGTAGACCTTTTGGTAAGTGTAAGGGTGCAGATTTGCAATCCTGCATCCTTGTATCCTTCAGAATATCCCAAAACATATTTCTTCTGGTTAAGTAAGATACCCTCACCTGACTGCATCACCTCCAATATTAATCCAAAAAAATATGTGATGAGTCCTAAATAGTAAAAGTCTGATCCAATGCAAGTTTCAGCTGAGGAATGAAGGAAGTATGATTGCTTGTGATAAAAAGATCATCTACATACACTAGAACAATAGTGATTAACCCATTAATTGATCTAACAAACAATGAATAATCACTTTTGGGCTGAATAAAACCATGATTGACAAGTAACTTTGTCAACTCTTTATTCCATTGCCTAGAGGCTTGCTTGAGCCCATATAATGACCTTTTCAGCCTGCAAACCTGCCATGTCGTAGCCTTGCTGTAACCATGAGGTGGCTTCATGTAGACTATCTCATCTAAAAAACCATGCAAAAAAGCATTATTTATGTCCAGTCGATGTATAGGCCACTGTCTGGCTGCTGCAACAACTAATAAGATACTAACAGTAAAAAACTTAGCAACTGGTGAGAAGGTATGTTTGTAGTCCTTTCTTTCTGTTGGAGCCAGTGTCCTCCACAGTTAGTGCAATAACATAAATAAATCTCTGTAGGTTCACAGGGTATACTTTGTATAATAATAAGTTGATTAACGTTTATCAATAACGGTTGGCTTGCTAGATTAGTTTGACGTTATTGTCATACAGATGGCGGTGATCAACTGGTCCCTAAAAGTCACACCTATAGGATGTGTTTGAGAGATGCGATTATTTGAGGAAATAATCATATTGATGCCCTATTATATGACTAAAAGGTTAGTCAGTGTATTTAACTAAAAGGTTAGTCAATGTGATGATGAGACGATTATTTAATAACGATTAAATAATATGAGCTGAGACGAATTAAAAGTAATTCGTAATTAAATATAAACTGTTGTATTTAATTAGCATATATAAAATGTAAGCTTATGCGAATTAAAAGGTTAATTCGTAATTGAATATAAAATGTTATATTGAATTAGCAAATTATAATTATACGGATAATTATAATTAACGTGTATATTATACGATACATTAATAATACACATTATATATTAAAGCGAATTTAACCGGGAAACAGTCCAGATTAAATCTGGAATTTTTGGTCCATGGGTAGTTGTTTTGAGGAGACAAATCTCCTCATATAAACCCTAGGGGAGCCGTGAGAAGTAGACAAGGGAAGCAGGAGAAAATTCTAAACCTAATTCTATTCTCACTTGTGCCTCCATCACACACAAAACACAAAACTAAAAGTTAACAGTAACTTTTGATTCTCTTTCTAGCAAAGGAGAAGGGCATATCTCATACAATCTTGGGTGAGACGATTAGGAGGATATCTGCTTTGATATCTGTTCTTAGGCCGAATTTACGAGGACAAAAGGTTATTCCTAATCCCTTTGTTTATTATGCAATTTCGTTTATGACCCGTTAATCATATAAATCATAATTTCATTATAATCCTGTAAGATTAAAGGGATGTATACGGATATATTCCCACAAGTGGTATCAGAGCCTTAGGGCTATGAAATTATTTTATGTGATTTTCATAAATATTAAATTGTATGATTATTGAAAGAAAAAAAATTCGAAATTTTTTTTTTAAAATCAAACTCACGGTTTTTTATTTTTTTGCCGTGATGAATTTTTTTTTTTGGGTTCCATTAAAGATTCATTCATATTATTGTTTTAATCTGTTAAAGATGATAATATATGAATTTGTTGATATTTTAATTTAATAAGGATTAAATTAGAATGTAAATGGAATTGTATTGGATGTTAATGAACATCAATTTTTGTGCTATATATTTTCGGTATAAATTGTTTTAGATGTTCATATTAAAAGGTTAATTTGAATCATCTATTTGTATCAATGTTTAATAACGATTAGGCATTTTTTGTTTGCACCGATCTAGTTAATATAAGCATAATCGTCTTAAATCCGTTCCAATTTTTGGTGCTGCTACTGTAAAAAAAAAAAAAAAACAAAAAAATTCTGTTTTTTATTGCTGTTAGCAGCAGGTATTTTTTTTATTTTTAATTTTTTTTCTGTTTTTGCTTATACCGTGAGAAAAATAAATTTTTTTTTGGACTGGTACTGTTCACGTGAACAGTGAACAGTAGAGAAAAAAAAAGAAAAAAAAAATTGTTTTTTTTTTTTTGGGCATTATAAAGATAATGTTTGTTTGTTATTGTGAAAAGGTTCATAATAATGATACCCGATTATTTTAAAAAGGTTTAAAATAAAAATGGATTATGAAAGATTAAAATTGTTGTGGGCAATTAAGGATTTGTCACATAATTTTGATCGTATAAAATGGTGGTTTGGATAATTAATCAACATAATTAATGAATTATGTCTTGTAGAATTAATTTATACAGTTGATGCATTTTATTTTTGTCGGATGAATGAATGAATGAATGGTTTTATTTACGTATTTTTGCAATTGGTTGAAAAAAGTAATACCTAGTGTGGCCTTAGTTAATCATGTTTTCGTAATGATGGAAACATGGTTTGGATGTATTTATGAGATCTCAAATCTCCTTTTATTTCTTTTAATTATGTTTTTGGAATTAGAATGTAAATAGGTTTATTTTGTAATTTTGAAAATGTAATTTAAGAAGACTAAAGATGGAGATCAGATGTTTACTCCCGCTACATGGACCAAGATGAGACAAAGTCAAGCTTCTCGGGTCCATTAGGATGGATTCCAAACTTGTATTTTCTGTTCATTTTGGTAGATAGGCCACACTAGGATCGTTGTAATAGTTTACGTATTTTTCGTTCTTTTGCTTTTCATTCACATGTTAAATTATTGCATTATATTCCGCCTAAACCAAACCACCTAAATTGCATGAAAAATGATTCATATAGTTTGAATTTTCATCATTGACATACAGATGTCACTCGTTCATAGGGCCATCACCTTAGTCTAAATCATTAAATCATTCACGAAATGCTAGAAATTTGTTCACTTAAAATGAATTAAATTTAAGATAATGGGATCTTCCTCTAAAACGAAAATTGAGATTAGTCTTTATAGGGAAAACTACTATGAACCCCTTCTTCGTCGGAAGTCATAATATGACCCCTTCTACGTTGGGTAAGTAGTGAGTGTTGACCTATTTTACCTCAACATTGTAGTCCGAGTAATATCTCGGGATTATAATGGACTAAAAGATAGAATTTACAGAAATTTATCGACCGAGAATTCTAAAGGTAGAATTAGCCAAGAGGTTGGCTTATCAATTTACAGAAATTGAGTCTTGGGATCATTTATATAATTCTTGAGGGAGGTCAATTGTATAAATGCATGAGTCATCGCATTAAACAGTTTTTGCATTAAGACTTAATTTTAAAACAATGAATTCTTATCATAATTTTTCTTCTTTTCACAGTTTCTTGAATCCGTTATATACAGATATAACTGCTAAAATAACAAATGGCTGGAAGTACAGACGACCCAATGCCAAGTGCTACACTCGCTCGCGAGTCCTGGCTAAAGATCTTTATGGACAACATGAATCAGTCCACGCGACTGAAGAATGATGGGTCCAACTTTGCGGACTGGGAGGCGGCATTACGGAATGCTGCCATTGCTGACGGTAAGCTCAAGTACTTGACTGAGCCACTACCGACTAACCCAGGCCCCAATGCAGGAGCCAATGAATCACTTGCTTATAGTGATTTCGTAATGGAGGCGGGTGCGATAAAGAACGTACTCATCTTTTCAATGGAATCCAATTTGCAGAGGCGATTCATAGCCCAGGGTGCAAACAAGATTTTCACCACTCTCTCTAACGAGTTCTCGAAAGTTCCGAGGATCGTTAGCTATGAGTATACCTGTCGCTTCTTTGAAGCAAAACTCCAGAAGGGCTAAGCGGTTAGCCCACACATTCTTGCTATGATCGAGAATGTCGAGAAGCTGGAGGCTCTTGGTTGCAAAATCGATGAGAAGATCATTATTGATCGAGTGCTTCATTCACTTCATGATGGTTTTGCCCTTTTCAGGGCAAATTACTATATGAATGATAAGAAGAAAAGTCTTCATCAGCTCCACTCACTTCTCGTACAGACCGAGAGTGATCTGAAATTGAGTGGGAGCTTGAAGCAGGACGTTCTCATGATTGGCAACAAGGGTAAGGGTAAGGGCAAGGCTCAAGCTGACCTAGCTGTAGGGAAGCCAAAGTTCAAAAAGCCAGGAAAGGTCAAGAGTGGGGCTGGTGAGGCTAGCGGTAGCTCACAAGGAAAGACAAAGAGCAAAGAAAACATGGAGTGCCACCATTGCCACAAGGCTGGGCATTGGAGGCGGAACTGTCCCGTGTATGCTGAAGACGTAAAATCAGGACGCGTCACTCCTGTTGGTACGTCATCTTTTATTCATATGATTGAGATTACCATTTCAATTTCGGAACTTGGGTACTAGATCACTGGTTGTGTTTCTACAGGTCTGTGTAAATCATTTGCAGGGCCTAAGAAGCACACAACTCTCGCAACGGTATGTGGGGGGGGATCTGCGAGTGGGGAATGGAGCTAGCGTGGCTGCCGTTTCAGTGGGAACATATGTAATCCAACTCCCTAGTGGTTTTGAGTTATTGCTGAATAATTGTTACTATGTACCCAGTTTGTCGAAAAACATTATTTCTGTTTCCGTACTTGATAAGGACGGTTTTTTCGTTTTTAATAAAGGATAATAGCTGTATTTTCTCTTTAAACGATATGATTTATGGTAAAGCTGTTTCCATGAATGGAATATATGTTTTAGATCAAACCAAAGATATAATGCATGTGAGTAATAAGAAAGCAAAGGTTGGTGACAAAGATCAAACCTATCTATGGCATTGCCGTATGGGACACATAAATGAAAAAACGCGTGAAAAAGCTCATTGATAATGGGACTATCTCCCCATTTGACTATGAATCTTTTGGCACGTGTGAATCATGTCTCATAGGCAAAATGACTCGATTTCCTTCAAGGTAGAATGCGCGCGCTGACACTATTAACTCATACCTACTGATGTGTTAACTATGTCAATCAACGCTAGAGATGGCTATTAGGTATTTTATCACTATTCCACGGACGATTTGAGTAGATATGGTTATGTCTACTTAATGAAGCATAAAAGTGAGTCCTTTGACAAGTTCAAGGAATTCCAGAATAAGGTTGAAAACCAGCTGGATAGAAAGATTAAAGCACTACGTTCAGATCGTGGGGGCGAATATCTCTCGAATGAGTTTGATCAACACCTTAAAGACTGTGGTGTAGTACTACAGTTAACTCCACCTGGAACACCACAATTGAATGGTGTGTCCGAACGGAGAACTCGAACATTACTTGATATGGTTCGATCCATGATGAGTCACACGGTTGTACCTGATTCATTGTGGGGTTATGCTCTTTTGTCAGCTGCTCTAATACTTAACCGAAGTCCGTCTAAAGCTGTAGACAAGACTCCATATGAATTATGGAAGGGAACGGTCCCTAACTTGTCCTTTATTCGGGTGTGGGGCTGTGAGGCTTATGTCAAGTGGATACCTGACGATAACTCGCGATCGTCAAGAACTACTTTATTGGTTATCCCAAAGGGATGTTTGGTCCTTACTTTTACTTACTCTCCTAACCGACACCGAGTTTTTGGTTGCGGCTAGTGCGACGTCTTAATAAAAGATTTTCTCGAGAACGGACAGTAATGGAACTTCTATCTGTCGGAGACTTCAATAACCACAAACCGATGCAATCATTAGTAAATGCTTTCCTTCAATCATCGGCGCGGTCGATATTCCTTGAATCCCGGAGGTCGGGGTTAGAGTCTTCCATTTCCTCCGACAATACATTATTGGTATGTCGAGAGAAGGGAGAGATTACGTTTTTACTCTCTAGGATCACGAACCCGCTACCTATAAAGGTGCCATGACATGTTCCGACTCTAAGCTATGGCTTGATGCCATGCCATCCGAGATGGACTCTATGTATGAGAATGACGTATGGGATCTGGTTGACTTACCTGATAAGGTTCGGCCTCTTCAGTGCAACTGGCTTTATAAAATAAAGCATTCTGTAGAAGGACAACCAGATACATACAAGGCACGACTAGTGGCAAAGGGTTTCACTCAAGTGCAAGGATTGCACTATGATGAAAATTTTTGCACCCGTAGTTATGCTGCGTTTCATTCGGATAATCTTAGCGATTGCCGCTTTTCATGACTATGAAATTTGGCAAATGGATGTGAAAACCGCCTTCTTAAACGGTTATTTGGAGGAGGAGTTGTACATGGTACAACCTGAAGGTTTCATTGATCCTAAAAATCCTAAGAAGGTATGCAAGCTTAAGCGTTCCATCTATGGACTTAAGCAGGCTTCTCGGAGTTGGAATCATCGTTTCGACCAGGTGATAAAAGAGAATGGATTTACTCGATCGGTCGAGGAACCATGCTTATATATCAAGTCGAGTGGGAGCAAGATTGTCTTCCTAATATTGTATGTTGATGACATACTCTTGATTGGGAATGACATACCTCTCTTAACTTCGGTAAAAGTTTGGTTAAAGAACCATTTCCAGATGAAAGATCTGGGCCAGGCACAAAGAATTTTGGGGATCCGTATCTACAGAGATAGATCACGACGGATGTTATCCCTCAGTCAGGAGTCTTATATAGATAAGATTCTTGAGAGGTTCAGCATGACCAACTCCAAGAAGGGGAACCTTCCAATGGTCTCTGGGATGCATTTGAGTAAAGCTCAGGCACCAAAGACATCGGAAGAGGTCGAGCGCATGAGTCAGATTCCTTATGCATCAGCTATAGGATCGATCATGTATGCCATGATATGCACACGTCCAGACGTGGCATATGCATTGAGTATGACGAGTCGTTACCAAGGCAATCCAGGTGAAACACAGTGGATAGCTGTTAAGAATATTCTTAAATACCTACGGAGGACTAAGGATTGGGTATTGACTTATGGAGGTGACACTAAGCTATGCGCATTCGGTTACGCATATGCTAGCTTCCAAACGGATCGAGATGACTCGAAATCTCAGTCTGGATTCGTGTTTACTCTTAATGGCGCTGCGGTCAGCTTGAAAAGCTCCAAACAAAATGTTATAGTAGATTCTACGACTGAGTCCGAGTACTATGCCGCTTCAGAGGCTGCGAAGGAAGCTATATGGATGCGTCAGTTCTTACAGGGACTAACCGTAGTTCCTAGTTCGGATGACCCGATCACCATCTATTGTGATAATAGTGGTGCCATCTTCTAGGCTAAGGAGCCTAAGTCCAGCAACAAGTCTAGGCATGTACAACGGAAAGCTCACATGATCCGAGATTACGTGGAGCAAAGGGAGATAGTGATAGACAAGATTGCTACGGATGATAACGTCGCAGATCCTTTCACTAAACCATTGAGATATGATAAGCATGAAGGGCACGTTATTTTCATGAGAATCAAACGTGTTCCTGAGTTGTATTAGTTGTTTTATATGGATTAGACACCTGTATCTTTTTTCATAAAACTATCTATTAAATCATCGTTTTGTTTTATATTTTGTTTTTCATGTGGGTTGTACTGACAACATTGAACACCACAAAGTGAACTGAATTACATTATATTTTGTTTTGGTCCGTAATCGCCTACATGAGCTGATAACTCTGGCAATTATTTTGTGAAGTCGATTGATGGTGGGTTCAACGAGCCATAAGTCAAACAGTTGACTGATCGATCACATATGCGAGTTATAATGATACCTCGCAGGACAATTTTGTGACAACGTTATGGAGTCCTAAATGTTTCAGAACATTAGGTGCCAGGTCGTGGATAGGACCTCCATAGTGTTCCTAGAGTCGATTCTTTTGACTATCGACTGTCTCTTGAGATAAAGGCAGTTTTTGGGTGACTTTGGTTTCTTTCTCATGGTCGACCGTAACAGGAGGCTAAGTAGATTTTCACTGGGTCATTTCATACTGCGCTTGTATCTGCAAGATTCGAGTTGAAGAAAATATCCAACCTTTATCAGGATATGATATTTCTCAGGGCCACTCGAGGAGCTGTAACTGAAATGCATGGCCATGCTCGAATAAAGATTCGTTTATCAGTTAAGTTACTCTCTAGTCGGGGAAACCACTCTTGATACTGATCACTTGTAAACTACGACCTTTGTGAATACGGACTTTGCAAATTGGTTTACATTGAGTGGGAGAAATTTATAATGGATATGAGAATCGGTTATCGCACATACACTTGTACGGACAAGTGGGAGATTGTTGGAGCCAGTGTCCTCCACAGTTAGTGCAATAACATAAATAAATCTCTGTAGGTTCACAGGGTATACTTTGTATAATAATCAGTTTGATTAACGTTTATCAATAACGGTTGGCTTGCTAGATAAGTTTGACGTTATTGTCATACAGATGGCGGTGATCAACTGGTCCCTAAAAGTCACACCTATAGGATGTGTTTGAGAGATGTGATTATTTGAGAAAATAATCATATTGATGCCCTATTATATGACTAAAAGGTTAGTCAGTGTATTTGACTAAAAGGTTAGTCAATGTGATGATGAGACGATTATTTAATAACGATTAAATAATATGAGCTGAGACGAATTAAAAGTAATTCGTAATTAAATATAAACTGTTGTATTTAATTAGCATATATATAATGTAAGCTTATGCGAATTAAAAGGTTAATTCGTAATTGAATATAAAATGTTATATTGAATTAGCAAATTATAATTATACGGATAATTATAATTAACGTGTATATTATACGATACATTAATAATACACATCATATATTAAAGCGAATTTAACCGGGAAACAGTCCAGATTAAATCTGGAATTTTCGGTCCATGGGTAGTTGTTTTGAGGAGACAAATCTCCTCATATAAACCCTAGGGGAGCCGTGAGAAGTAGACAAGGGGAAGCAGGAGAAAATTCTAAACCTAATTCTATTCTCACTTGTGCCTCCATCACATACAAAAACACAAAACTAAAAGTTAACAGTAACTTTTGATTCTCTTTCTAGCAAAGGAGAAGGGCATATCTCATACAATCTTGGGTGAGACGATTAGGAGGATATCTGCTTTGATATCTTTTCTTAGGCCGAATTTACGAGGACCAAAGGTTCAATTCCTAATCCCTTTGTTTATTGTGCAATTTCGTTTATGATCTGTTAATCATATAAATCATAATTTCATTATAATCCTGTAAGATTAAAGGGATGTATACGGATATATTCCCACACTTTCCACTTGGCTATAATCCTTAGCCACAAGCCTAGCCTTATACCTTTCCACATAACAATCTGACATGAACTTCACTTTGTAGACCCATTTGGAACCTCTGGTTGTGAAACCAGGTGGAAGAGAGACCAACCTCCAAGTTTCATTTGACTCAAGGGCTTGAAGTTCTTTATTCATTGCTTCAATCCAATTGGGATCAGTTTTAATGTAAAACAACATTAAAATGAAGAGGAATTATGAACATAAGGTAAAATAGACTTTATTTTTCCCGGCATTACAAAATCCTTGATCTTGGAGGATAGTTGCCTAGTCCTGGCAGAAGGCCTAGGGGCTTGTGAAACCATAACAGGAGGATCAACATTATGACTAGCAGGACTAGTAATGGAATTATCCCAAAGATCAGTATTCTTATCAGCATTATTAGTAATGATATTTTGTGAAGTATTATTATTTGAATCAGTATTATTGGTAATGGAATTTTGTAAAATATTATTATTTGAATTACTAGTATTAGGAAGGTCTTTAGAATTAGATATCATAATGTCAGTATCATTAGGTATTATTTCATCAGGGAAAAACATAAAAGGAAATTATGAAGAATGAGAAGGTAGAGGTTCTGGCTGGTTTTTGTAGAGAAAAATAGATTCTTGAAAAATTACATCTCTACTAACAAAGATCCTATGTGTCTCAATCTCATAGAGTTTATAAGTCTTTTGCCCTAAAGGATATCCAATGAACAAGCATTTCTTACCCTTAGAGTTAAACTTATCCTTGTGAGAAGTGTACTTTAGAGCATAACACTGACAACCAAATACCTTAAGGTCATTATAGCTAGGTTTCTTTTTCATTAGAACCTCATGAGATTTCCAACCAAGTACTGCTGTAGGGAGTTGGTTTATGATATTAGTGGCAGTAAGTAGGCTTTCTCCCCAAAACTTTCTTAGGCAAATTAGCATGTAAAAACATTGCCCTAGCTGTCTCAACTAAGTGCATATGTTTCCTTTCCACTCGACCATTCTGTTCTGGAGTCCCTGGCACACTTTTTTTATGCATTATACCCTTCTTCAACATTAATTGGTGACAGTACTCTTGAACAATTTCTGTACCATTGTCACTCCTTACAACCTTAACACTAGATGCATATATATTATTGACTTGTGCCAGGAATCCTTCAAATATAGAAGCTGCTTGTGTCTTACATTTTAGCAAAATAGTTCAAGTAACCCAAGAATAATCATCAACTATAGTGAAAAAATAAAAAGCACCAGTGACTGATGCAGTTTTGTAGGGTCCCCACAAATCAGCATGAATGAGATCAAAACAATGATCAGCTCTACTAGTACTCCTATTAAAGTGATATCTGTGCAATTTAGCTTGAATACAGGTATCACATTCATAGTTCTTCAAAATTTTACAACTACCAGAATCATCAATACACTGCATTTTAGCTAAAGATGTGTGCCCTAATCTAGCATGTAGTAATTCAACTTTATCATGCTCTTTACATTGAGAGACACTAGAACATATTGGATTACTTATTGAAGACTGAGTACTTCTATGTACAATCTTATGAGGAATGGAACAATGCTTATTATTTAACTTCTTAGCATGAGACTTGAGCTTGTACATGCCCTTTTCTTGTAATCCAACTGCCATTTGACAGCTAGAAACTGGTCCTGTATCACACAATGATTCACAGAGAACTGAATCAATAACCCTGAAGTAGCAAGAAATTTTCCAACAGATAACAAGTTATGCTCGAAGACAGGAACAAATAAAGCATTTCGCAAAATAATGCCATTAATCCAATGAATGGCTCGTGATTGAGTGACAGTATTCATAGGGCCATCAGGTAAACCTATTTTAATAGGTGTTTTCAGATTATGTAGTTGATCAAATAAATTAGGATTGCCTGACATATGGCATGTAGCTCTTAAATCTATGATCCAATCATTAGATGAAGTAAGGAAACAAACTGAGCTAAGGTTATACCTGCAAAGTTGAAAGATACATCTGAGCTATCAAGAGGATTGTCATGCTTTGCCTTAGCCAAAAGCATCACGTGATTGTAAAAGGTAGTAAGTAACTCTGGATCAAAATGCACAGCAGTAGCAGGTGGTTCTGCAGATGGAATGTAACCAGAAGGACTGTAAGAACCCCTTGAATTTGAAGCTACATACTGATCAGGAATTGAACTTCTATCTGTAGAAAAACTGGAAGCATTGCCTGAAAACTTTGACATAAACCTTTCTCTTAAAGCAGGAATCTTCACAAAACAAGTATCAACAATGTGACCTTTCTTAGTACAGTGTGAACACCAGCGCTCATCAAACTTGACCTTCTTGGGATCTCTTTTCCAAACATTCCAAGGCTGTTTACCAGTATTCTTGTAAGAATTCATAGCATTGGCATCTTGACTCAAATTCAGCACATTTGAGATTAGTTTTTGTCTCTCAACCTGTTGCACAATGGAATATGCCTTATTGATTGGTGGAACTGGATCCATGGACGGAATGTTTTTGCGCAAATTCTCATATGTATCATCAAGTCCTATGAGGAAATTGATGACCTTTTCTCTAGAAATAATTTCAAGCAATCTTTTGTACAAATTACAGCTGCTTATTTCTATAGCTCCACAATTACATTCAGGAAGTTCTTCCAACTCTTCAATATCATCCCAATGTCTTTTGAGTTTATTGAAATATTCAACAACTGAAGAATTTTCTTGTGAAATGTTTTTCAATTCTTTCTTCAATTGATATAGTAATGAAGCATTAGACTGTCTATACCTTTCACAGAAATCAATCCAAAGCAATCTTGCAGATTTACAGGATAAGAAGCCTTCCTTGATTTGTGGAGAAATAGAATTTATCAACCAACACCTGATCATACTATCAGTTCTCAACCATTGAGAATACTTTGTTGAATTCACACCAGGATTTGCAACAGTTCCAGTAATCAAACCTTGTTTATTTTTTGTGCTTAATGCCATCATAACACCTCTACTCCATGACAAGAAGTTTGTACTAGAGAAAAGTATAGTGGTTAATGTCATACTTGTACTGTCAGAGTTTGAGAGGAAAAGAGGATCATCATACGGATTACTGTAAGAAGCTTCAGCAGAATTTTGATCAGAAATTGTCATTTTTGATGTTTTTGAAAGAAAATTCACCAATTTGAAAGAAATAAAAGAGAAAACTTTGAAAATCAGGCGAATGTAAGCGGAAGAATGTAGAAAGATATGCAGAAACATGCTTCTAAACCTGCTCTGATACCATGTGAAATGGTGAAAGATGAAGATATACTACATCAACATTCATGTTGTTGTACGCCATTGTTACACTCACAAGCTTTAGTAAGCAAAACAGAGTAAAGAATAAATGTGGAAAAACAGTAAATAAAGTTTGTGTTGTATTAAATTAATTATGAAAGCTGTACATTAGAGTGCTTATATACAGGAAGCAACTACTCCTAATGAGCTGAGTCAAATTAGTTACAGTCAAGTCAAAGTTTGTTACAATAAAGTCAAAGTTTGTTACAACAAACTCTAGAAGCTTCTATAGAAATATCTAAGGTGGTGGTGGTGGTGGTGGCTGTGCAGGAAGTTGTGTATGTACATGTTGTTGCATCAGATCTTTGTGTGAAGCTGTGCTGGAGTCCTGTTGGTGATGCATGACTGCATCAATCTCAGTTCCTGAGTCGCAATCACCCTTGTCCTCAAGGGTGAGAATCAATTCCAACATCACCATAGCAGTTGATGGAAGGGGTTGAAGAAATCTCAGGGTATCAGTTGGTGTAGCAAACAATTTCTTAACCAACCCAAGGGGATGGGTGGTATTGGCATCCGCAATACTGCTTGCTTTAATAAAGCCCTCCTAGCAAAGACGGGATGAAATATTTTAAAGTCTCAATCTACACTTATTAGTCGTACTATGGGAGCCAAATATAATCTAATTATGGACAAATTTGGAGGATCCAAGGGCTATACTAAACTCAGCTCACTACAAAAAAAAGGGGGAAAGTGACAACACTCCTAATGGAAATTAAACGCCGTCAGACAATCTCGGGAAACTGACAGAACATTGACGGTTTACTGACGGAAATGAAATTATGACGGAATATCCGTCAGTATCTGTCAGAATATTATAGCGCGTTGACCAAAGTCAATGGCGCTAATAAATTCTGATGTTAAATCCGTCACTGCCTTCAGATTATTTTGGCACGTTGACTAAAGTCAATGGCACCGAAATATTCTGACAATAACTAACGGAAATTCCGTCAGGAACTAAAAACAAAGTCAAACTTTAGTTGACCAATCATGACGGAAATTCCGTCAGTACATTAAACCGAGTCAAACTTAAGTTGACCAATCTTGACGGAAAGTCCATCAAGAAATTAAACCGAGTCAAACTCAAATTGACTAATACTGACGGAAATCCCGTCAGTTTCCCGTGTCACATTTTAACTTACTGACGAAAATTCCGTCAGTTTTCCGTCAGATAGTTTTTTTTTTAGATCTGAAAAATCACACGACGATTATTAACCCTAACCCCCAAAATCACGCGACACCACCTTTACCACCTCCGTCCACCGCCATTACTCTACCTCCGACAACTACACAGGTAAGTTTCTTCTACTCCACCATCTTTATTCTCTTTATTTTCTCTTTTTATTGTTTAATAATACTCCTCTATTTCTTAGTGTTGTTTCTTTTACTTACCTCCGACAACCATCGCTTTCTGCCGCCGCCTCACTGCCCTCATCTCCCTTTGTCATTTTGTTTGTTTTGATTCTTAGGTAAAGTATCTACCTTTGTTTTAATTACTCCCTCCGTCTTAATCATTTTTTTTGTCTTTAATTGATCTTAGGATAGTAGCCATTATTGTTTTGTTTGTTGAAATTGTTGTTGTTGTTACAATATAATTAGTGTTAATTAGTTAAACAAAATATAAAATGGTAGTTAGAAATGAGTGCAAAATGTTACGTTATTAATTGAAGTAATATAAGTTGCTATTGTTGTTGTTGATGATGATAAAATTCTTATATGTGTCGATATTGACCTAGTACCCGTTTAAAAATTACTCATTAGGAGTAAGGAGTAATATTTGAATAGTCCTTTGTTTTGGTACTGTCTTTGTACGTTTCTAGTCACTTAGGTAGTAAACACGTATTTGTGATATTAATGAGGAAAGAATTCGGTAACAATTCCTTTAATGTTCTCTGAATGCATATGTTGAGTGATTATTTATTCAACACTGTGTATTTAGAGAACAAAGGGGAATTGCTGCCGAATTTTTTTCTCATTAATAAATCACAAGTGGTGTTTGCTACTGACTTGAAACGTACGATGGGTTTAGGTTGGAGTGATAAGGACCCAACTGAAGGAAATGAATTTTAATTTACTTGTTGACAATTATATACATTGGTAATAATAAATGTTTAATTTATTGTGTGTGATTATTGATTAGGATCATTGTTGTTAATTGCGACAATTTAATTATTTTATGACATATAAATATATATTGAAATGTAGATACATAATAACATGAAAAGATTAGAACGACAGTGAATGTATGAAAGATTAGACGGAAAAAAGAAACCCAAGCTGATATTTGCAAATGGGGTGAAAGAGTTTCTTGAATTCTCGGAACAAATTTGTGGGTATGGGGATTTAGGCGAAATGAGGTGTCCATGTAATAAATGCAATAACTTAGCTTTTAAAGTGAAGAGGGATGTTCAAAATCATCTTTGGTTGAATGGTTTACCGATAATTACTATGTATGGAAGTATCACGGTGAGAAACTGCCTACCGAAGAAAGTTCAAGTATCGTAATTAGTGAGAATCCTTACCGGGAGTTGGTTGAAAATGCATTACGTGATAATGTTCATCAAATATTGGAGGATCAATTTAATCCCGACGACCTTAGCGATGAATAAGTTCGTTATGAAACCCCACATCCCTAAGTTTCTTCATTCTTTAAAATGTTAAATAAAGCCGAACAACCAGTGTATGAGGGAAGTAATATTAGTTTGTTGCAAGCGGCTGCTAGGTTGGACTGTTGTTAGCACTCGAATGTGAGAACAACTTATCTCTTAGATGCGCCAATGGTTATTATGTCGTTCATTAGTGACATTATTAAAAAAGATAATCAAATGGAGCGCAATTTCAAGAGATTAAGAACTTGCTTAAGGGACTCTAACTACCCCCATGAGAAAATTGATGCATGTCCTGCCGGTTGCATGCTTTTTTTGGGAAGAACATGCTAATCTTGATGAATGTACAAAGTATCATGCCTCTCGGTATAAAAGTAAAAAGAATTCAAGTAGGAAGTGAATACCTTGTAAACCACTAACTTATTTTCCGCTTGCTCCAAGATTACAAAGACTATTTGCAACCAAACACATAGCAAGTGAGATGAGTTGGCACCATAAAAACTCCCGATTAAGAGAAAGAGGGAAAATGGCACACCCAAGTGATGGAGAAGCGTGGAAACATTTCGATAGAGAACATCCAGAATTTGCAAGTGAGTCTCGCAATGTTCGCCTAGGTTTGTATGCAGATGTATTTTCACCTTACGATCAAACGATACGTTACTTGGTCATTTATTCGTACCATCGGGGAGGGGGGGGGGGGGGGGGGGGGGGGGGGGAGTACTTCATCTAGGGCAGAGCACATCAGTTATCCGATCCAAAGTGCTAGTTTGGATCGGATATCCAAATTAGAATTTCTAAATTTAGATATCCAATATCCGAACCAAATGTTTCGGATATCCAGTGTTCGGATATCCAAAATAATCGGATCGGATGCGGATATCCATCGGATAACCATATTTTGGAATTTACTTTAAAATAAAATTTGAAACACAATCGTATTCATCGTTTTACACGTTGATTTTCTTTCGTATTCTTACTTTAATGTTCTCGACATAAAATTTAAATACCACTTACATATTTCTCTTATAGTTTAAACTTTTATAAGTTGTTTTATCAAATAACAATGTATTTTCTCAAAATTATACTAGAAAATTAAAGTTTCGGATCGGATCGGATATCCAAATATTTTAGTTCTAATATCTATATCCAAACCAAAGCCAAAGATATCGGATCGGATATCCGATCCAAACTAAACTTTCGGATCGGATATCCAAAAATTCGGATCGGATTCGGATCAGATATCGGATCGGTTTGGATAATCGGATTTTTTGTTCAGCCCGTTGAGTTCTTCACCTAATGGAGTGAAGCGAGCCAATCACAACGTAGGCGGATATACGATTATTTTCAGGTAACTTTTGAGTTACCTATAATTTAGTACGGTTCTAGCTATTACTAAAAAATAATTTTTGTATACAAAACGTGATATTGTACGGTTCTAGATATTACTAGAAATTTGTTTTTGATGAAATAGAATCATGTGAATTATGTCGAACGGAACTATGACCTAAGGCCTGAATGGCAGAGAAGGGTCACGAGAAGAATTACCAAACTTTTAAATGGGGTCCAATATAACAAGAAAAGGCTAGATTGGGTGCCCGAAACTTGGTGGGAAACCCTTAGAAATAGACACGAAACTGGTTCCGAATTTGCCAAAAAGTCAAAAATCAACAAGGCAAATAGAAGGTCGGGTGGTAAGCACGAGAAAGCATTGGGCACCCATTCTCTAGGTCGGAAGAGTTGTTCTGATACTTTTAAAGAATTGGTTAATCCTACGTTGTACAAGTTGATTGAAAAGACAAATAAAACGAAAAAGGGCGAGTGGATTAATCTTAGAGTTGCTGAGAGAAATGTAAGTTTTTCTAATCGATTAAATGTTTTTTTTTTCTTTTTTTTGGTGACCAAGGGAACACCTGAACACCTGTTAAGTGCTTATTTCACGTATATTTAGTAGCTTAATTAGGCTTATTTTGACTCCCCTTGATATGATTTTAGGCTAGCTTTGCATGGTTTCGTCATGTTTCGATATATACTACGCTTTTATATGTTTCGTGTTTGTTTCAGGTCAAAACGAACCATCTTTGGAAAGGTATCCATGATAGGAGTGATGAGAAACGAGTTCTCGGACATTGGAATGAATAACAAAGGGTTAGATCCCATGAGCATTATAGATTGAAGTATTTTATAAAGAAGAGAAGATAAGAAGTTCACCCCCGTGCGGGGTGAAAAGAGCCCTGGGAGGGAAAATTGACGCTTGAAGCCGCAATTGGGGAGAATTGCTCCCCCGGGCGGGGTGAAATGAGCCCCGGGCGGGGGCGCTGCGGCTGAAATTTGGAAACTTCAATTTAGCTTAGTTTTAAGTTCTAATAAAAGACCTATTATTAAGAAACTCTTTGATAGTTAGTTTTTTTATACATTGTTTTTATCTTATGCTTAGAATATCATTAGCCCTAATTACAAGAACTCTCTAGATTAAGATTTAATTACTTCGCTCTTTGGATTATTGCAATTATATTTCGTTCTATTCAAAATTCAGGTTCTTTAATTACAAGTATTCTTTCATCTATTCTTTTAATTATGTCTTATATTGTTTTAATTATGAATTGTTTGTCTTCTTTTACTATGAGTGAGTATTTTCCCATCTAGGGTTCGTAGGATTGTTGTAGGGATGACAAGCATGAATTGAATTGTTAATTTTGATTAACTAATTAGTATCTCGGATTTAGATAATGATTTATATTGAATTGGATCGTTGTTTTTGATTGAATGAATCTAAAATCAAGTTAATTGTTCAATGGGAATTGAGAATTGTTTTGTGACGAGATTTATCCACCAAGTTCATCATCTAATAATAGGTTAAAGCTAATCCAATTTGTGGAAGCAAGGCGGTTTAGTTTAGAACATTAATCTCATATTTGATTATTAGTTATTCATGGAATTTTCTAATTGATAATTAGGACTCAACTATCAACTTAATGCATCTACTTGGTTTAATTTGCTTATAGAAGTAGGTAGGTTGATCAATATTAGGGAGTTTAATTGACTCGGAAGAGTTGTTAATAGCAAATTAGGTAGTGTCTAATCCGAGTAGTGATTTGGTAATTATTTATCTTTAGTAGAGCTTGTCGACCTATAACGAGACTATGGACCTTAGACCTTTTAGTTATTGATTAAAATCGTTGTTATTTGTTTATAAATTTAGTCTAGCTAATTCTCTATTATTGATTCCTCGTAGCTAAAGTATAATCTAAATTGACTAGTACTTAACTTTACTTCTCTAAATCGACTCGTAAGCATCAACAATAGACCCGTACTCTTGCGGTATTTTTAACTGAACAAGTTTTTGGCGCCGTTGCCGGGGAAGTAACGGTTAATATTTGTTTACTTTAGATTAGTTTAGACTACGATTTTATTTTGCGTACGCAAGTACGCCTTGTTTGTTACTAATTCTTTTCCTTTAGTTTTGTTGTTAGTCTTATATGCACAGGGGACATTCCGCAGGTGATCTATTATTTGACCCTGAAATTGAAGCCACTGCTAGAAGGCTTAACGCAGAAAGAAGGAGGAAGAGAAAGGGACTTGAACCCGATACTACTTCTGAGTCTCTTGTAGAAACTGATATTCCTATCATCATGACTTCTATGCGATAAGAAACGGCTTCGAAACCAACTTTCAACTCCAGTATATCAAAGCCAAAGATTGATGGAAACAATTTTGAGTTGAAAACCTCTTTGATCCATTTTTTTCAAATTGATCAGTTTGGTGGCTCACCCACTGAAAACCCCAACGATCACCTGAGTAGATTCCTTGATAAAGCTGACATAAAGATTAATGGAGCTTCTGATGACGCCATCCGGTTGAGGTTATTCCCTTATTCTCTTCGAGGGAGTGCACGTGAATGGTTGAACAATTGTGATCCCGACTCGTTTGATACTTGGGATAAGCTTTCTACTGCTTTTCTGCAAAAATTCTTTCCTCCTGGGAAGACTGCCAAGTTCAGAAACAACATTACAGGGTTTGTCCAACAAGAAGATGAGTCTCTCTATGAATCCTGGGAGAGATACAAGGAACTTCAACGACAATGTCCTCATCATGGGATCCCTTCATGTGTATTGTTTTATACTTTCTACAATTCTCTAAAGCCGGAGTTGCAAATGAGTCTCAATGCAGCTGCGGGGGGACGATTAGACGGGATTTCTTGGGGCAAGGCCAATGCTCTTAAAGAGGATTTATCTATAAGCACTTATCATTAGGGGAGTGACCACAGTGTTCGAGGGAGCAAGGCCACTGATGATTCTGTTAGTGCGATGCAAGCCAAACTTGATGATCTATCTCAACAAGTAGCTCATATCAAGTTGAGTAATGGTTCTAGCTCTTCATTATCCATGTGTCAACTTTGTGGGGTTAATGGGCATGATTCTTCTGAATGTGTGAATGCTTCAATGATGGAGCAAGTGAATGCTCTTAATGGGAAGCAACAATGGGACCCCAATTCAAATACTTACAATCCGGGGTGGGCTCATAATCCTAAGCTCTCATATGGAAACACAAGCAACATCCAGAATCCCCAACATCAGGTTAAGACTTATCAACAACCTCCTGGTTTCCAAGCACGACCGTCTTATCAACATTTGCCCATGCAATCACATACTCAATACCAGCAACAACAGTTTCAACAACCTCAAGCTCCTCAATAATCCAATGTGAAGTTGATGTTAGAGCAAGTTTTGTCTCAATAATCTCAATACATGAAAGACCAAAACCAGAAAAATGAAGAGTTTTATACATCGATTTCTCAACTCAAATCCTCACATAAAATGGTAGAAACTCAACTTGCTCAAAGAGCCCAACAAGTTAATCAATTGGTGAAACCTCGAGGACAATTTCCAGGGCAACCTGATCCGAACCCTAAAGCTCAGTGCAATGCTATCACTATGAGGGATGAGAAAGAGTTAGAGTTGTCAGCAGGGAAGGCTGTGAGAGAAGTACTGGAGGGGGAGAAAGTTGATAAGGAACAAGCACATGCTAAGCCTCCAAATATTTCTAGTAACGGGGGTACAAATGAAAAGATTTATATACCGCCGGTCCAGTTTCCTTAACGTTTGGCCCAAGCCACACTTGAAAAACGGTATGGTAAGTTTTCTGAAATTCTCAAGAAACTCCAAGTTAACATGCCCTTTCTTGATCTTCTTAGTTACATGCCTTCATATGTCAAGTTGTTAAAACAACACTTATCTAAGAAGAGGTCCCTTGAGTCTGTTAAAACAGTTTTATTAATTGAAGATTGTTCATCTGTTGTGCTAAATAACTTACCACCCAAAATTGAGGGTCCGAGTAGTTTCACTCTCCCTTGTATGATAAATGGAATGAAATTTGAGAGGGTCTTGTGTGATCTTGGTGCTAGTATAAATTTGATGCCTCTTTCCCTTTTTCATAAATTGGGATTTAAGGACCTTAAACCATCTAAGGTGTCGCTTCAAATGGCAGATACTACTATCCGAATCCCCAATGGGTTAGTTGAGGATGTTTTGGTCAAGGTTAATAAGTTCACTTTTCGCGTGGATTTTTATGTTCTAGATATGGAAGAAAACAATGAAATACCCTTAATCTTAGGGAGACCATTTCTAGCCACAGGTAGGGGTGAGCAAAACCGGGTACCCGATACGGTTTTAATAACTGTATCGGGTACCCGGTTTTTTTAAGGCTGAAAAATGATACCCGGATACGACCCGGTTTAACCGGGTACACAGTTTTCGGGTACACGGTTTTTCCGGGTATACGAAAACCGGGTACCCGGAACCGGTTTAACTAAAAAACTGACATTGTAAATTTGAGTTCAAGTTCAATTCTTCCAGACTTCCAGACTTCCAAATTGAGTTCCAAATTGAGTTCATATCTTACAGACCCAGTAGCTGCATTTACTAAAACAAAATCAATAGAGGCATTTATTTGTTATAGTATAAATCAAATTAATTAACAATCAGAAACAATTATAAAGATACTAAAACGAATATGTATAAATAAATACAAGATTAAAAGATGCATGCAGTAAATTAGTTAAATAAATTGGGGTTTCTTCACACAAATTAAATCTTACTTAATTAAAAAATAAGTAGCAAAACGACGGAGCAGATCTGGAGAGGACGACGGATGAATGATGGAGCGGAAGAGTTGTGGTTGTCGTCTTGTCGAGACTCGATAGGACGGCGGTGGAACGATGGAGCAGATTTAGAAATTTTTAGGGTTTATTTGATGAGGAATGACTGAATGAGTAAATGAGTACATAGAGTAAATGAGGGAATAAATGACGAATGAGTAAATGACTAAAATGAGTACAAGTCTTGGCACATTGGCCATTGGACCGTGTTATGTTTAATTTATTTATTTATTTATTTTTATTTTTTTAATTAAACCGGGTCAAAACCTTATACCCGGATTTGATTTTCCCCGACTCGGACCCGGTACGGTTTGTCAATAAACTGTATCGTATACCTGGAAACTCGTATCGTATACCCGGAAATCCGTGTAATTAAAACCGTATACCGTATCATATCGTATCCGTATATTAAAACCGTATCGTATATTTTTGCTCAGCCATAGCCACAGGTAGGACATTGATAGACATGCAACAAGGTGAACTAGTTTTGAGAGTTAAGGATGAAAGTGTGACCTTCAAACTACTTGAGCCACATGTCTCTTTCCCCATTTCTAATATATGTCCTGCTATTGGTGCTACTAACAATGTTTGCGCTGAGATTGTTAAGCCATTAGTAGAACCCCCTGGAAGAAATTATATGGTTAAGGTAGCGAGAGCAACAATTTTGAAGGATCAAGGTAAAGGCCTAGTGCATCCCACCGACACTAGTCAACATCATTCCAGTTTAGAAGTAATTTGGCGTGCCAAGGCGAAAGAGAAAGCAAGGTTAATCGATGATGGATGTGTACCACCAGATATTGCTTATCGCTCATCTAAGGGCAATTCAGGTTAATAATATTGAAAAAGCGTCAAGCTAATGACGTTAAAGAACCGCTTCTTGGGCGGCAACCCAAGTTAGGTATGTATTTACTTTCGTTTTCTCATTTTAATAAATAATAATGAAGGATCTGTTTAGCTCGTCCAAGCGTGGTTGACCATTATGTCGGTCAAACCCCCTACCCCCTTCTTTTGTTTATTGTTCCATGTTTTGAATTTCTTATGCATTGAGGACAATGCGTTGTTTAGGCTTTGGGGAGGATACACTTCATTATATATGTGTTGTAGTTATCTTGTTAGTAGTTAATTCCTCGCATTGCATTTCTTTCCAAAAAAAAACCCAAAAATAATCAAAAATTCTCAAAAATTCAAAATTTGACATCTTATTACTAATTGATTTGGCTTATGCTTAAACATTGATTATGTCTCATTCCATTTTGCTAATTGCATGTTTTAGGCCTTAGTTGTCTTTCTAAGAGAACTCGAAAATACTGCTAGATGAGTCTTGACACCGTGACACCTTACGGGGCGCGAGATCCTTGACCACACCATGTATTAGGCATAACTACTTAAATTGAGAGGATGTAGAGCCTCCAAGGCCGGCGTACTTCTATCCGGTCTCATTGTTAGGATTTGTGAGTAGTTTCCCTCAAGGATGCGCTTTAATTGACTGTTGCATACTCCCCCCATTCTCCTTGTGCATTCGATCATCTTGCGTTATGAGGCATATTTCTTTTGTTATAATTTGAACTCCACGTGGCCAACTAGACTTGTTTTATTATCCTTTGAATTAATCCTCTGCTTGTAGCCCGTCTGAGCCTTTCTAGCCTGACTTTCTTTGGTTAACCCACATTATATAGCTACATTCCAAAACCTCCGACCTTAGCCGGGTCAGTCGTGTGTAGTACTTTTGTGGTTATTTTTCTACTAAAGGTGATTAAGGGTGTTTAATTGTCTAGTCTAATATGTGACTTGTTGATAGCATGGAGTTTATTCTTTGGACTTGTGTATCTTATTATTCTAATTTCATTTCGTTCCTCTCATGAAAATAAAGAGTTGATGAGAAAAAAAAATGTCTTTGAAAAAGAAAAAAAAAGAATGAGAAAAAAAAAAGAGAAAAGAAAAGAAAGACATGAATGAATGAAGGAAAAGAGAGGGAATGCCATGGAGACTTTTGCTTATAATCAAGAAAGAGATAGTCCATTAAGTTGGGTTTTGGATTTATGTCCGGATTAGAGTTTGCTTTGTATTGTGATAAATAAATGGTGTCTAATGGGATTTAAATGGGAAGTAGTGATTTTCTAGCATATTTGTCACTTTCCTTGTGTTATAATGTATAAGATCATTTCAACATTGTGTTTTAGGTCTTCCGGATTGTCTTACATTGTCTACTTAGTGATGTTGAATTGGGTTCCTAATGTTGGATATTCATTTGGTAAGTACAAATACGCGACTACCGGCTTTTAACTCCACATTATCCAAATTTGTTGCGAATTTTTACCCTTCAACCTAAGCCCCGTTGCACCCCTTTGCCTCGCTTGTATGATTTGAATGCATGAGAATTGGAGGGGTATTCCAATCTTTATTGTGGGCGTAGTGCCATTTTTGCACATTTTCTGCATGTTGAATAGGTGAGTGCCACAATAACAATTGCCTTGTTCTATGTGTGATGAGTGACATCTTGTGAGCGCTAAGTATATGGTATTGCACGGTTAAAGGATTGAGCATGGAGTGTGGTGTTGCACCGTCTTATGATCATTAATTATGTTTGTGTTTTCACCACTCCCATCGATTTATCAAGGAAAGAGGCCTTTACATGTAAGATGCTAGATTCGTGTAGGGTGATGCATTTGGTATTGAGTTGTTTAGCCATATCACTATCTTGTCCTCCTATTTACTGATTGTTTGCTGAGTATTTTCTTGAGGACAAGCAAGGTTTCGGCTTGGGGGAATTTGTTAAGTGCTTATTTTACGTATATTTAGTAGCTTAATTAGGCTTATTTTGACTCCCCTTGATATGAGTTTAGGCTAGCTTTGCATGGTTTTGTTATGTTTCGATATATACTACGCTTTGGTATGTTTCGTGTTTGTTTCAGGTCAAAACGAACCATCATTGGAAAGGTATCCATGATAAGAGTGATGAGAAACGAGTTCTCGGAGATTGGAATGAAGAACAAAGGGTTATATCCCATGAGCATTATAGATTGAAGTATTTTATGAAGAAGAGAAGATAAGAAGATCTCCCCCGTGCGGGGTGAAATAAGCCCCGGGCGGGAAAACTGACGCTTGAAGCCGCAATTAGGCAGTAGTACTTCCCCGGGCGGGGTGAAATGAGCCCCAAGCGGGGGCGCTGCGGCTGAAGTTTGGAAACTCCAATTTAGCTTAGTTTCCAAGTTCTAATAAAAGACCTATTATTAAGAAACTCTTTGATAGTTAGTTTTTTGATACATTGTTTTTATCTTATGCTTAGAATATCATTAGCCCTAATTACAAGAACTCTCTAGATTAAGATTTAATTACTTCGCTCTTTGGATTATTGCAATTATATTTCGTTCTATTCAAAATTCAGGTTCTTTAATTATAAGTATTCTTTCATCTATTCTTTTAATTATATCTTATATTGTTTTAATTATGAATTGTTTGTCTTCTTTTACTATGAGTGAGTAATTTCCCATCTAGGGTTCGTAGGATTGTTATAGGGATGACAAGCATGAATTGAATTGTTAATTTTGATTACCTAATTAGTATCTCGGATTTAGATAAAGATTTATATTGAATTGGATCGTTGTTTTTTATTGAATGAATCTAAAATCAAGTTAATTGTTCAATGGGAATTGAGAATTGTTTTGTGACAAGATTTATCCACCAAGTTCATCATCTAATAATAGGTTAAAGCTAAATCAATTTGTGGAAGCAAGGCGGTTTAGTTTAGAACATTAATCTCATCTTTGATTATTAGTTATTCATGGAAGTGTCTAATTGATAATTAGGACTCAACTATCAACTTAATGCCTCTACTTGGTTTAATTTGCTTATGGAAGTAGGTAGGTTGATCAATATTAGGGAGTTTAATTGACTCGGAAGAGTTGTTAATAGCAAATTAGGTAGTGTCTAATCCGAGTAGTGATTTGGTAATTATTTATCTTTAGTAGAGCTTGTCGACCTATAACGAGACTATGGACCTTAGACCTTTTAGTTATTGATTAAAATCGTTGTTATTTGTTTATAAATTTAGTCTAGCTAATTCTCTATTATTGATTCCTCGTAGCTAAAGTATAATCTAAATTGACTAGTACTTAACTTTACTTCCCTGAGATCGACTCGTAAGCATCTACAATAGACCCGTACGCTTACGGTATTTTTAACTGAACAACACCTTGCAAGCCCGGGGACCAGGTAAGTCATCAAGGTTACCCTTAATGGTAGGTAATAACCACAGCACGATCGTGTAGGGAGTCGGACCCGGGACCTCTCAATTCGTTGTCATTGCAATGCTTTGAGGCACTCCCGCACTCCATTACACTCAAGCCACTTTGGTTTTTCTTTCTTATATATAAATATAGGGGCGGGATCCCGTGCGAACTGAAGTTCCGTACGAACTAACCTAAAAAGGGAAGAAATAAAATAATAAGGAGGCTCAACATACTGACATTTTCCAATTACCCTTTCTACCCAACCCTCAACTTTCCTCATCCTATTAACTTTCCCTCAACCTTCACCGTCTACCCCGCTGCTGCTCCGATGCCGGTTATATATCGACGACCTTGCTTTTTCACTTCTCCAAGCGCCATTGTTGCGGCCACTACTTACCTTCTCCGGCAACTCACTCTATCGAACTCTGACCGTCCATTTCCGACATCCCGGCGCGTCTATCTTCTAATACGAGTTAGTTATTTCAAATTTTATTTGATTCTAGATTTACTGCTAACGAAATAGACTTTGGAAGAGCAATCGTTATTGTGACCTAGTCGACAGATTTGGATTCAAAAAACTAGCTAATCGACCGGAGATGAATGCGTCGATGGTAGTGGGGTCAAGGGTTGGCCGGCGACGATTAAAGATGATGGAGTTTTGGGTGTGGATTGAGAAAGATGAAATTAGGTGTGGTTGAGATCGTCCGAGGTGGTGGTTGCTATGGTGATGAGAGTGTTGATATGGTTGTTATAGTGACGGGAGTGACGGGAGTGTCCTTACCTACATGATCTTCTAGTTGATGCTAAAATAAACTAACTTCCATTTTCGCTGTAACTTGTAATGGTTGCTAAATCAACTAACTCATCGATAGTTCAAGAAAAGAATGAGCAGCGGTGCCTGATCATGTTATCCTGCTGAGATGTGTGACGAGGATGAGTAGAATCGTGTTGGAACTCCGACGAAGTAATATGAAGAGCATGGGAGTCGTGATGGTGGTATTGGTGCTGCCAGTGCTCCGGTCTTGTCGAGCCATGTGTTTCTCGAATTAAAGAGGCAGCAATGGTTTCTACGGTGGATTTATCGTAGTGCTAGTCAAGGATCACATCGTTTTCCGAGTCAATAGCGCATGCTGATGGTGTAGTGGTCTGCTCTTGTGGTGGCTGAACATGGCAGATGGTGTAGTGGTCTGCTCTTGGGGTGCTGGACATGGCAACACAGGTTGGGTGTCTTGAGTTGCTTATATGTGTTGTGATGGATTCAAAGTTTGTTGGGCCGCTAGTACTCGTCTTCTTATTTAGAGCTATTCGAATTGGGCATCAGAATTGAGTGGTCTGGTGTGATAGAGGAGAAGCAGGTGGTGAATATAAGATGGTCACTTGTTTGATACGTTAAATTTCTCATTGAAATACATGGAAATGAAGCCATGTTGAACTACCTTTATCAGATCGTGGTCAACTTATTCATTTGTGCGTGTTAGTTTGATCTTTAAGCACTTGCTACTAAAGCATTTGTGTGTATTAGTTTAAATCTAAAATCATCCGATAAAACTAGTAAGTTATAATTATGTGTCTAGCAACTTAGATTCAATCTAAGATATGTACCCAGTAATTTAAAGGAGTCTATTTAGTATAGAGTGTAGCTAGGAAGCTATAATTATGTATCTATCAACTTAAAAGAGTGTATCTAGCAAATTAAATATATGTATCCAATAATTTCACAAAGGGAGTTAATCATGCTCTTGAATTAAATTTCAATTTGAATTTGTGTAGTATAACATGTCATGGAATCGTTAAGTTTGTGTTGGTAATTTGGGGTAATGAATTGTTTTGCCAAAGATACATTTGAAGGCATTGAATTTGATCCATTGGCAAATTTAGTGGATACTTTACTCAAAAATCTATCTAAAGTTACACGGATTGGGTGTATCTAATACTCCCTTCCATCCAAACCAAAGGTGGAGTGTAAACTACTAAGGCTTACAAGTTTTAAGGAAGCTTGAATTGATTTACTCAAACTGAGAACAATGTCAAGTAACAAATGGATGTTGTTTTAGAGAGGGTGAATTGTTTAGCTGAATACTCGAGGGATATGACTTAGAGACACTCCTCTACAGCAAGGCACAAGAGAAAGGACTCAAAGACTGGTTTTTAGAGACAGTTTTCAAGTGTTACAGCAAAGCACAAACACCCTAGACTAGACTCAACAGCAAGCAAGTTAACCACAGCAAGGCACAGATATAACTTGACTCACAAGACAAGGCACTAATCAAACACCTTGAAGATGTATCAGGCTTGTTTCAAACTACAGCTCTTAGCTCAAGTTTGTTAGATTTGAGGGATTTCTCAAAGTTAATTCATTCATAAAAGTCTGCTTACAACAACATACAAGACCTCCTTATATAGGGAGGCTGATATATTGTGAACCATTGGATGTATAGATCATCCAAGGGCCAGCTTAGGATCTAAACTACTTCTACTGACACTAATTAAGAACCTCACAAGGGGACGAGTTTAACAACTAGCTAGTACAGACAGAAAAGACACAAACAGACTGATGCAAAAAGCAATAAAGCAGTTTTGTATTTTTTCCTGAAATAGAACTCTGTTGTTCTTGTTGTCTTGCTGCTTTGCTCTAGGTGTGTTGTTGCTCCTTGGGACTCTCCACTCTTATTAGGACTTAGATAAACCTGCCTTAGATGAAGACAAGTTGACTTAGACAAAAGGAAACCTCATCTGAACATGTACTGCCTCTGCTATGCTGCTCACTGGACTCTAGCTTGGGGTGTCTGTTTCATTAGTTTTTGCTAGACTTCAAAAGGATTTGTCCTGAGCAAACTTGTATCTTAGAGGGTTGACTTGATGGTAGGCCATGGTGGGGGTGGTTGGGATGCCCTGGTGTACCTCCTAGCTGCAGGGTTTGTTGAATTGTCTGCCTAGGTCTGAATGGTTTTGTTTCTGTCTTGTGTGGGTAATGTGGGTTGTGTTGGGGCTTGGCATGGGTTGATGAGCCCTGGACTGTCTTCCTCACTGGTGTGGCTTGTCCTGGCTTGTTCTTGGCTTGTCATAGCTTGTTGTTTGGACCTTGTAACTCGAGCTTCCATCTGAGGGGTCCTTGGGGTCAGGCTTGCCTTGTTTGTGGTTTGATCATCAAGGCCCCTTGGGTGAGCTCCTGCTGCAGCCTCCTCAGGTTGAAAAGGGCTTGACCTCAAGCCTGTGTCTTCCTCTCCCTCATAGTCTTCAAAGAAAGAACTAAGATCTCCAACATTGAATGTCCTATGGACTGCATAGTCTCCTGGTAGATCAATTCTGTAGGCATTAGGACCTATCTTCTCTATGACTTGAAAAGGACCATTTGCTCTTGGCTCTAGCTTGTTCTTTCTCTTGGAAGGGAACCTTTCTTTACTTAGGTTGATCCATACTAGGTCTCCTGGTGCAAAGTCTTTCTTGGTCTTAGGAACTTTGACATTCTTCTTGTATAGATCATTAGCTTTCTCAATTTGTTTTCTGACTGATTCTTGGAGTTTTAGCATTTGTTCTACCCTCTTCTTGGCATCATAGTGGATCTCTGACCTGCACATATTAGACAAACTCAAAGACATTAAGGGGTTAGTACCATAGACCACTTCAAAGGGGGAGTGGCCGGTGGCTGCTGATGGAGCTCTATTGAAAGAGAACTCTGCTTGAGCCAACTTCAAGTCCCAATCCTTGAGAGATTTGCTGACTATACACCTCAAGATCCTTCCCAAGGTCTTGTTGGTCACCTCAGTTTGGCCATCAGTTTGAGGATGATGGGAGGTACTAAACAACGAGCTAGTGTTAAGCAGCTTCCACAATGTTCTCCAGAAATGGCTCATAAACTTTGTGTCTCTGTCAGACTCAATAGTCCTTGGGACTCCATGTAACCTCACCACCTCATCAAGGTATAACTCTGCTACACTCACAGCATCCTCAGTCTTCTTGCAAGCAATGAAATGTGCCATCTTACTGAACCTATCCACAACCACCATGATAGAGTCCTTCCCTCTTGCTGTCCTAGGTAATGCTACTATGAAATCCATACTTACATCTTCCCAAGGCCTACATGGGACTGGTAGGGGAGTGTAAGGTCCTGCTTGAAAAGAACTCTTCGCCTTTTGACAAACTCCACACCTTCTGAGCACTATTTGGACTTCTCCCATCATCTTAGGCCAGTAGAATTGATCCTGTAGTATGTCCACAGTTTTCTGAACCCCAAAGTGTCCTCCAAGGCCACTTCCATGTACCTCCTTGATCAATAGACTCCTATAGGATCCTCTGGGGACACACAGCTTGTTTCCCTTGAACAAGAATCCATTTTGCAGAGTGTAGGGTGAATCAATGGTCCTTGTTCCCTCTTTCTGTGCTAACCAATCTTCTGCAAAGTCTGGATCTTCCTGATACATATCCTTCGTGAAGTCAAAGACAAGAACCCTTTGCTCCATGGTTGATAGCAGAGTGTACCTCATAGACAATGCATCAGCCACCACATTTTGCTTGCCCTCTTTGTATTTGCTAGAAAAGGAGAATGACTCGAGGAACTCCACCCACTTAGCATGCCTATGACTGAGCTTATGTTGACCTCCTATGTACTTCAATGCCTCATGATCAGAGTGTAGTACAAAAGGCTTGGGCTTCAGGTAATGACTCCAATGTCTTAGAGCTCTGACAAGAGCATAGAACTCTTTATCATATGTAGAATAGTTCAGCTTGGCACCACTTAGCTTTTCACTAAAGTAGGCTACAGGTTTCTTCTCTTGGATGAGGACAGCTCCAATTCCCCCTCCACTTGCATCACACTCAACCTCAAATAGGCAATCAAAGTTTGGCAACCTGAGGATAGGTGCACTGCACAAGAGCTTCTTCATGTGTTTGAAAGCCTGCAAGGCATTCTCCGTCCAAGTGAACTCTCCTCTCTTCATACATTCAGTGAGAGGTGCTGCAATAGTGCTAAAATCTTTAATGAACCTCCTATAGAAAGAGGCTAGGCCATGAAACCCTCTCACTTCTGTAATATTCTTAGGGATAGGCCAAGACTGTACTGCAATGATCTTATCTTGATCAACTGAAATGCCTCTACCAGATACCACATATCCTAGAAATTTGACTTCCTCAGTCATGAAGGTGCATTTCTCAAGCTTCCCAAAGAGCTTACTCTCCTTAAGTATGTCAAACACAGCCTCAAGATGTCTTTAATGATCATCCTTGCTCTGGCTGTAGATGAGGATATCATCAAAGTATACCACCAAAAATCTCCCTAGGCAAGGCCTAAGCACTTCTGTCATCAATCTCATGAAGGTACTTGGGGCATTTGACAGGCCAAACGGCATGACAAGCCACTCATAAAGGCCATGCTTTGTTTTGAACGCTGTCTTCTACTCATCTCCCTCCATGATCCTCAATTGATGGTAACCTTGCCTCAAATCAATCTTAGAAAAGAACCTTGAGCCACTCAGCTCATCCAACATGTCATCAAGCCTAGGTATAGGGAACCTATACTTGACTGTGATATTGTTGATAGCTCTGCTATCTATGCACATCCTCCAAGTCTCATCCTTCTTAGGAACCAGTAAGGCAGGCACATCACATGGACTTAATGACTCCCTTACAAACCCTTTACTCATCAACTCTCCCACTTGTTTCTGCAGCTCTTGTGTAGCCTTGGGATCACACCTATATGCTGGTCTATTAGGTAGTACAGACCCTGGCACAAGGTCTATCTGGTGTTCAATCCCTCTCAAAGGGGGTAAGCCATCAGGAAGTTCCTCTGGAAACACTTCCTTGAACTGATCAATGAGGGGCTTAACTTCTGCAGGGATTACCTTAGACTCCTTTTCCTGAACTTCTTTTGATAGCAACATTAATATAGGTTGCTCTTCACTTCACTCTTTGACCATTGCTGACTCAGATAGAAACAAGACTCCACTAAAATCTTCAGCCATACTAGGACTCCCGTAGCTCTTCTGATGTGGTGGCAAGGGGGCTAATGTCACCTTCCTGCTCCCATGCTTGAAGGAATAGGTGTTGCTTCTTCCTTGGTGTATGGAGCTTTTATCAAACTCCCATGGCTTTCCTAATAACAAGTGACAGGCATCCATTGGAACCACATCACACAATACCTCATCTTTGTACACACTTCCAAGGGAGAAGGGGACCATACATTGCTTATCCACCTTAACCTCTGCTCCCTTACTCAACCATCTCAACTTATAGAGATGAGGGTGTTCTTGAGTGCTCAACTTCAGCTTATCAACCATAGTAACAGAGGCCACATTGGTACAACTACCTCCATCTATAATAAGGTTACAAACCCTCCCTTGTATGGTACATCTGCTTCTGAAAATGAGGGACCTTTGATCCTCCTCCATGGTATATGTTGTGAATGCATTACTCTCCATAGGACCAAGCTGTGGCCTGTGTCAGGGAGTGCCACTATTGCCTCCTGACTAGACTCTTCTTCCTCACTCATCACTTCTTCAACCTCAGGCTCATCCCTTTCATATTCAACTAGACCTTCTTTCTCCCAAGCCTTAACCTCCATTATAGTTAAGGTCTTCTTAGAAGGGCAATCCTTCCCGAAATGTCCATAGCCTTGACATTGGAAACACCTAATTCTATTCTCAGTCAATGAAGTGCTTGGCTTTTGACCCATGATGCCCTTTCCCTTGTCTAAGGTAGGTGGGGGTGCTGTCTTAGGGGTATCCATGGTTCTCAACCCACTATAAGGTCTGGTTTGAAAAGGCCTAACAGGTTTTGGTGTAACAGGCTTAGTCTTCCCTATCTTTTCAATTCTCAGAGATAAGTTGACAACATCATCAAATGACCACAGAGGTTGCATCCTAACCTTGTTAGCAATGTTCTTATCTAGACCCTCTAAGTACCTAGCAATCCTTTGCTCAGGTTTCTCATTTATATCACACTGCAAGGTGAGTTGTTCAAACTCTCTCAGATAAGATTCAACAGGTTTGTCTCCTTGTTTCAACTTAGACAATTTGATAAACAGATCCTGGGTGTAATCCTTAGCAACAAACTTGTCTAGTAGTTTCTTTTTCAGTTTAGTCCAAGACTTGATGGGTTCTTTACCTTCCCTAGCCCTTAACCCTTTCATAGTTTCATACCAAAGGGAAGCATACCCTTTCAGTTTAAGGATGGCTACTTTAAAAGACTTAGAATCATTATATCCTTTGTACTCAAAGATCCTTTCTACTTCTCTTAGCCATTCTAACAAATCATCAGGATTAAGACTACCAGAAAACTCAGGGATATCTACCTTAAGATGCTTGTCTATGTGCCTGTGGATGGAAGCTCTGCTTCTTGTTGAGTCATCTGAGTCTGGATACTCTTCATCATCAGGTGGCCTTCCTCTGCCTCCTCCTTGGCCTCTTCCACGTCCTCTGCCTCTTCCTCCAGCAAGCAAATGGTTGCCTATTACCTGGTCCAGGGTTCTGGTTAGGGTGGTTACAATCCCAGCCAGATCCTCCATCCTTGCTTCTACTCCTGCCAGTCTCTCTTCACTCATTGGGCTATTTTTGTGTTTTTAAATGTAGTTAAGGAACATTAACTCACTAAGACTCTCAACCAAAGCTCTGATAACCAATTTGGAGTGTAAACTACTAAGTCTTACAAGTTTTAAGGAAGCTTGAATTGATTGACTCAAACTGAGAACAATGTCAAGTAACAAATGGATGTTGTTTTAGAGAGGGTGAATTATTTAGCTGAATACTCGGGGGATATGACTTAGAGACACTCCTCTACAGCAAGCCACAAGAGAAAGGACACAAAGACTTGTTTTTAGAGACAGTTTTCAAGTGTTACAGCAAAGCACAAACACCCTAGACTAGACTCAACAGCAAGCAAGTTAACCACAGCAAGGCACAGATATAACTTGACTCACAAGACAAGGCACTGATCAAACACCTTGAAGATGTATCAGGCTTGTTTCAAACTACATCTCTTAGCACATGTTTGATAGATTTGAGGGATTTCTCAAAGTTAATTCATTCATAAAAGTCTGCTTACAACAACATACAAGACCTTCTTATATAGGGAGGCTGATATCTTGTGAACCATTGGATGTATAGATCATCCAAGGGCCAGCTTAGGATCTAAACAACTTCTACTGACACTAATTAAGAACCTCACAAGGGGACGAGTTTAACAACTAGCTAGTACAGACACAAACAGACTGATGCAAAAAGCAATAAAGCAGTTTTGTATTTTTTCCTGAAATAGAACTTTGTTGTTCTTGTTGTCTTGCTACATTGCTCTGGGTGTTTTGTTGCTCCTTGGGACTCTCCACTCTTATTAGGACTTAGATAAACCTGCCTTGGATGAAGACAAGTTGACTTAGACAAAAGGAAACCTCATCTAAACATGTACTGCCTCTGCTATGTTGCTCACTGGACTCTAGCTTGGGGTGTCTGTTTCTTGAGTTTTTGCTAGCCTTCAAAAGGATTTGTCCTGGGCAAACTTGTAGCTTAGAGGGTTGACTTGATGGTAGGCCATGGTGGGGGTGGTTGGGATGCCCTGGTGTACCTCCTAGCTGCAGGGTTTGTTGATTGGTCTGCATGGGCCTGAATGGTTTTGTTTCTGTCTTGTGTGGGTAATGTGGGTTGTGCTGGGGCTTGGCATGGGTTGATGAGCCCTGGACTGTCTTCCTCACTGGGGTGGCTTGTCCTGGCTTGTTCTTGTCTTGTCATAGCTTGTTGTTTGGACCTTCTAACTCGAGCTTCCATCTGAGGGGTCCTTGGGGTCAGGCTTGCCTTGTTTGTGGTTTGATCATCAAGGCCCCTTGGGTGAGCTCCTGCTGCAGCCTCCTTAGGTTGAAAAGGGCTTGACCTCAAGCCTGTGTCTTCCTCTCCCTCAGAGTCTTCAAAGAAAGGACTAAGATCTCCAACATTGAATGTCCCATGGACTGCATAGTCTCCTGGTAGATCAATTCTGTAGGCATTAGGACCTATCTTCTCTATGACTTGAAAAGGACCATTTGCTTTTGGCTCTAGCTTGTTCTTTCTCTTGGAAGGGAACCTTTCTTTCCTTAGGTTGATCCATACTAGGTCTCCTGGTGCAAAGTCTTTCTTGGTCTTAGGAACCTTGGCATTCTTCTTGTATAGATCATTAGCTTTCTCAATTTGTTTTCTGACTGATTCTTGGAGTTTTAGCATTTGTTCCACCCTCTTCTTGGCATCATAGTAGATCTCTGACCTGCACACATTAGACAAACTCAAAGGCATTAAGGGGTTAGTACCATAGACCACTTCAAAGGGGGAGTGGCCTGTGGCTGCTGATGGAGCTCTATTGAAAGAGAACTCTGCTTGAGCCAACTTCAAGTCCCAATCCTTGAGAGATTTGCTGACTATACACCTCAAGATCCTTCTTAAGGTCTTATTGGTCACCTCAGTTTGGCCATCAGTTTGAGGATGATGGGAGGTACTAAACAACGACCTAGTGTTAAGCAGCTTCCACAATGTTCTCCAGAAATGGCTCATAAACTTTGTGTCTCTGTCATACACAATAGTCCTTGGGACTCCATGTAACCTCACCACCTCATCAAGGTATAGCTCTGCTACACTCACAGCATCCTCAGTCTTCTTGCAAGCAATGAAATGTGCCATCTTACTGAACCTATCCACAACCACCATGATAGAGTCCTTCCCTCTTGCTGTCCTAGGTAATGCTACTATGAAATCCATACTTACATCTTCCCAAGGCCTACATGGGACTGGTAGGGGAGTGTAAGGTCCTGCTTGAAAAGAACTCTTCGCCTTTTGACAAACTCCACACCTTATGAGCACTATTTGGACTTCTCCCATCATCTTAGGCCAGTAGAATTGATCCTGTAGTATGTCCACAGTTTTCTGAACCCCAAAGTGTCCTCCAAGGCCACTTCCATGTACCTCCTTGATCAATAGACTCCTATAGGATCCTCTGGGGACACACAGCTTGTTTCCCTTGAACAAGAATCCATTTTGCAGAGTGTAGGGTGAATCAATGGTCCTTGTTCCCTCTTTTTGTGCTAACCAATCTTCTGCAAAGTCTGGATCTTCCTGATACATATCCTTCATGAACTCAAAGACAAGAACCCTTTGCTCCATGGTTGATAGCAGAGTGTACCTCATAGACAATGCATCAGCCACCACATTTTGCTTGCCCTCTTTGTATTTGCTAGAAAAGGAGCATGACTGGAGGAACTCCACCTACTTAGCATGCCTATGACTGAGCTTATGTTGACCTCCTATGAACTTCAATGCCTCATGATCAGAGTGTAGGACAAAAGGCTTGGGCTTCAGGTAATGACTCCAATGTCTTAGAGCTCTGACAAGAGCATAGAACTCTTTATCATATGTAGAATAGTTCAGCTTGGCACCACTTAGCTTTTCACTAAAGTAGGCTACAGGTTTCTTCTCTTGGATGAGGACAGCTCCAATTCCCACTCCACTTGTATCACACTCAACCTCAAATAGGCAATCAAAGTTTGGCAACCTGAGGATAGGTGCACTGCACAAGAGCTTCTTCATGTGTTTGAAAGCCTGCAAGGCATTCTCAATCCAAGTGAACTCTCCTCTCTTCATACATTCAGTGAGAGGTGCTGCAATAGTGCTAAAATCTTTAATGAACCTCCTATAGAAAGAGGCTAGGCCATGAAACCCTCTCACTTCTGTAATGTTCTTAGGGATAGGCCAAGACTGCACTGCAATGATCTTATCTTGATCAACTGAAATGCCTCTACCAGATACCACATATCCTAGAAATTTGACTTCCTCAGTCATGAAGGTGCATTTCTCAAGCTTCCCAAAGAGCTTACTCTCCTTAAGTATGTCAAACACAGCCTCAAGATGTCTCAAATGATCATCCTTGCTCTGGCTGTAGATGAGGATATCATCAAAGTATACCACCACAAATCTCCCTAGGCAAGGCCTAAGCACTTCTGTCATCAATCTCATGAAGGTACTTGGGGCATTTGACAGGCCAAAGGGCATGACAAGCCACTCATAAAGGCCATGCTTTGTTTTGAAGGCTGTCTTCCACTCATCTCCCTCCCTGATCCTCAATTGATGGTAACCTTGCCTCAAATCAATCTTAGAAAAGAACCTTGAGCCACTCAGCTCATCCAACATGTCATTAAGCCTAGGTATAGGGAACCTATACTTGACTGTGATATTGTTGATAACCCTGCTATCTATGCACATCCTACAAGTCACATCCTTCTTAGGAACCAATAAGGCAGGCACAGCACATGGACTTAATGACTCCCTTACAAACCCTTTACTCATCAACTCTCCCACTTGTTTTTGCAGCTCTTGTGTAGCCTTGGGATCACACCTATATGCTGGTCTATTAGGTAGTACAGACCCTGGCACAAGGTCTATCTGGTGTTCAATCCCTCTCAAAGGGGGTAAGCCATCAGGAAGTTCCTCTGGAAACACTTCCTTGAACTGATCAATGAGGGGCTTAACTTCTGCAGGGATTACCTTAGTCTCCTCTTCCTGAACTTATTTTGATAGAAGCATTAATATAGGTTGCTCTTCACTACACTCTTTGACCATTGCTGACTCAGATAGAAACAAGACTCCACTAAAATCTTCAGCCATACTAGGACTCCCGTAGCTCTTCTGATGTGGTGGCAAGGGGGCTAATGTCACCTTCCTGCTCCCATGCTTGAAGGAATAGGTGTTGCTTCTTCCTTGGTGTATGGAGCTTTTATCAAACTCCCATGGCCTTCCTAATAACAAGTGACGTGAATCCATTGGAACCACATCACACAATACCTCATCTTTGTACACACTTCCAATGGAGAAGGGGACCATACATTGCTTATCCACCTTAACCTCTGCTCCCTTACTCAACCATCTCAACTTATAGAGATAAGGGTGTTCTTAAGTGCTCAACTTCAGCTTATCAACCATAGTAACAGAGGCCACATTGGTACAACTACCTCCATCTATAATAAGGTTACAAACCCTCCCTTGTATGGTACATCTGCTTCTGAAAATGAGGGACCTTTGATCCTCCTCCAATGGTATATGTTGTGAATGCATTACTCTCCATAGGACCAAGCTGTGGCCTGTGTCAGGGAGTGCCACTATTGCCTCCTGACTAGACTCTTCTTCCTCACTCATCACTTCTTCAACCTCAGGCTCATCCCTTTCATATTCAACTAGACCTTCTTTCTCCCAAGCCTCAACCTCCATTATAGTTAAGGTCTTCTTAGAAGGGCAATCCTTCCCGAAATGTCCATAGCCTTGACATTGGAAACACCTAATTCTATTCTCAGTCAATGAAGTGCTTGGCTTTTGACCCATGATGCCCTTTCCCTTGTCTAAGGTAGGTGGGGGTGCTGTCTTAGGGGTATCCATGGTTCTCAACCCACTGTAAGGTCTGGTTTGAAAAGGCCTAACAGGTTTTGGTGTACTAGGTTTGGTCTTCCCTATCTTTTCAATTCTCAGAGATAAGTTGACAACATCATCAAATGACCACAGAGGTTGCATCCTAACCTTGTTAGCAATCCTCTTATCTAGACCCTCTAAGTACCTAGCAATCCTTTGCTCAGGTTTCTCATTTATATCACACTGCAAGGTGAGTTGTTCAAACTCTCTCAGATAAGATTCAACAGGTTTGTCTCCTTGTTTCAACTTAGACAATTTGATAAACAGATCCTGGGTGTAATCCTTAGCAACAAACTTGTCTAGTAGTTTCTTTTTCAGTTTAGTCCAAGACTTGATGGGTTCTTTACCTTCCCTAGCCCTTAACCCTTTCATAGTTTCATACCAAAGGGAAGCATACCCTTTCAGTTTAAGGATGGCTACATTAAAAGACTTAGAATCATTATATCCTTTGTACTCAAAGATCCTTTCTACTTCTCTTAGCCATTCTAACAAATCATCAGGATTAAGACTACCAGAAAACTCAGGGATATCTACCTTAAGATGCTTGTCTATGTGCCTGTGGATGGAAGCTCTGCTTCTTGTTGAGACATCTGAGTCTGGATACTCTTCATCATCAGGTGGCCTTCCTCTGCCTCCTCCTTGGCCTCTTCCACGTCCTCTGCCTCTTCCTCCAGCAAGCAAATGGTTGCCTATTACCTGGTCCAGGGTTCTGGTTAGGGTGGTTACAATCCCAGCCATATCCTCCATCCTTGCTTCTACTCCTGCCAGTCTCTCTTCACTCATGGGCCTATTTTTGTGTTTTTAAATGTAGTTAAGGAACATGAACTCACTAAGACTCTCAACCAAAGCTCTGATAACCAATTTGGAGTGTAAACTACTAAGGCTTACAAGTTTTAAGGAAGCTTGAATTGATTGACTCAAACTGAGAACAATGTCAAGTAACAAATGGATGTTGTTTTAGAGAGGGTGAATTGTTTAGCTGAATACTCGGGGGATATGACTTAGAGACACTCCTCTACAGCAAGGCACAAGAGAAAGGACTCAAAGACTGGTTTTTAGAGACAGTTTTCAAGTGTTACAGCAAAGCACAAACACCCTAGACTAGACTCAACAGCAAGCAAGTTAACCACAGCAAGGCACAGATATAACTTGACTCACAAGACAAGGCACTGATCAAACACCTTGAAGATGTATCAGGCTTGTTTCAAACTACAGCTCTTAGCACAAGTTTGATAGAATTGAGGGATTTCTCAAAGTTAATTCATTCATAAATGTCTACTGAAACAAACATACAAGACCTCCTTATATAGAGAGGTTGATATCTTGTGAGCCATTGGATGTACAGTTCATCCAAGGGCCAACTTAGGGTTCAAACTACTACTACTGACACTAATTAAGAGCCTCACAATAGGACGAGCTCAACAACTATAAAGTTCAGACACAAGACACAAAAACAGACTGAATCAAAAAGCAAATAAAGCAGTTTTTAAATTTTTCCTGAAATAGAAATCTGTTGTTCTTGTTGTCTTGTTGCTTTGCCTGGGTGTTTTGCTCCTTCTTGGGACTCTCTAATCTTATTAGAACTTAGATAAACCTGCCTTGGATGAAGACAAGTTGACTTAGGCAAAAAGAAACCTCATCTGAACATGTACTGCCTCTGCTATGCTGCTCACTGGACTCTAGCTTGGGGTGTCTGTTTCATGAGTTTTTGCTAGACTTCAAAAGGGTTTGTCCTTGGCAAACTTGTAGCTTAGAGGGTTGACTTGATGGTAGGCCATGGTGGGGGTGGTTGGGATGCCCTGGTGTACCTCCTAGCTGCAGGGTTTGTTGATTGGTCTGCGTGGGCCTGAATGGTTTTGTTTCTGTCTTGTGTGGGTAATGTGGGTTGTGTTGGGGCTTGGCATGGGTTGATGAGCCCTGGACTGTCTTCCTCACTGGTGTGGCTTGTCCTGGCTTGTTCTTGGCTTGTCATAGCTTGTTGTTTGGACCTTGTAACTCGAGCGTCCATCTGAAGGGTCCTTGGGGTCAGGCTTGCCTTGTTTGTGGTTTGATCATCAAGGCCCCTTGGGTGAGCTTTTGCTGCAAAAGGTTACATGGGAGAGAGCACAAGTTTTAAGAAAATATAGATTAGGTAAGGGTAGTATTGGAATGGAAGTAGGACCACTTGAGTATTTATTGTTAGTTGGGTGGGTGGGGTAATGGTATATTGTGTAAATATATAGGGTAAATGTGGAGTAGTTGGTCTTATTTGTTACTCGAAAAGGAATGGGTAGTTTGGTTTGGATGATCCAAATAAGGTAAGTGTAACCTTTGGTTTGGATGGGAGGGAGTATTTAGCAAAGGTAAAAGAGTGTCTATCTAACTAAATGTATGTATCTAGAAATTTAAAGAAGTGTATATAGTCAGTTATAAGTATGTATCTAGTAACTTAAATAAATGTATCTAGCTAGCTAAAGATATGCAACTAGAAACTTAAATGAGTGTATCTAACTTAGAATTACATAAGAGTAAGAGTTACATAAAAGTAACACCAACATGAAACTTAGAATTTCATAATATATAGCTTAAATAATGGAAAAGACGTCACCGAAAATAATTTGAGAGGAATAATTATGTATAAATGTTGACTTATCATAACTTAAAGGAGTTTATCTAGCTAGGTAGACATATATATCTAGTAGTTGAAAGGAGTGTATCTAACTAGCTACAGAATGTATCTAGCAGCTTAAAGAAGTGTATATAGCTAGTTAGAGATATGTATCTAGCAGTTTAAAGGAGTGTATCTAGTTAGTTAGAATTATGTATCTAGCAGTTTAAATTAGTGTATCTAGTTAGTTAAAGGTATGTATCTAGAAATTTAAAAGGAGTGTATCTAGCTAGCTAGAGGTATGTATCTAGCAGTTTAAAGGAGTGTATCTAACTAGCTAAAGTTATGTATCTATCAATTTAAATGAGTGTATCTAATTAGCTAGAGGTATGTATCTAGCAGTTTAAAAGAGTGTATCTAACTAGCTAAAGGTATGTATCCAGCAGTTTAAAGGAGTGTATCTAGCAGTTTAAAGGAGTGTATCTAGCTAATTGGAGGTATGTATCTAACAATTTATAAAAGTGTATCTACCTAACTTGAGTTACGTATCAAATAACTTAAAGAAGTGTATCAAGTTAGCTCAAGGAATGTACCTAGAAACTTAAAGGTGTGTATCAAGCTAGCTCAAGTTAATTAGAGGTATGTATCTAGCAATTTATAAGAGTGTATCTACCTAACTAGAGTTATGTATCTAACAACTTGAAAGAGTGTATCTAGCTATCTAAAGAATTGTACCAATAAATCTAGAGGAATGTATCTATATCGTGAAAGGTATTTATCTAGAAATTTAAAGGAATGTATCTACCTAGCTAGAGTTATGTATCTATCAACTTAAGAAGGTGTATCTAGCTAGTGAAATGATTATATCTAGAAACCTAAAAGAGTATATGATCGGTTGTGTCGCAGTCCCGATACAAAAATAATTATCCACACTTAGGCTAACAACATAAAGAATGTAATTAGGGAAGTACGGATCGATCCTCAGGGAGTACGTGTTAACTATGAATTGCTATGGGGTGATTTTTATTTAAGTTCGATTCATTTGAGGTGGTTATCTAAACTATTAATATGAAATAAAATGACAAATATACAATGACGATATTTAAATGACAAGTATGGAAATTGCGATAAAAATAAATCTAATCTAATTGATGATGATAATAAAATTGCAAGATAAAATGAACTAATCTACTTGACAGAAAGGAAAATGACAATAATTAAATCTAACTAAGAACGATAATTAAAATACAATATTGAAAAGCTACCTAACTAAAATAATAGAAAACTCATAAACTAACAAGCGACAATAAAATAAACTATCTAAGAACGGTAATAAAATGACGGTAAAATAAACTAACTAAAATGATAAAATAAACTATCTAATCAAATTGATATAGAGAATTAGAAATTCATGTCAAATGATTTAAAAGCTTTATTGATACCAATCTTAGAATTACTACGATTGTCTAAGCCTTGTAGCGGTATATCCCTCTCATATTCGTACCGACTTTTTAATGGGTCCTAACGTCCTTTCAGCCTGGTTAGGTCACTAAACCCCTATTGGTAGTCCTAATTCCCATCCCAACTGTCGTTTCTAAGACGGAAATTGACTAATACAAACAATTGTTTATGGCCACTAAACAAAGTTATAGAATTTGACACGACCAAAGGAAGAAACAAACTAGATGGTTCTATTGGTATCGACTCTTCTTTTAATTCATTTTAACTAGCAAATCATTTCAATATTCCAATTTTATTTATTATATTTACATAATGATAATCTTACATTACTGGGTTTAGTTTATGTGATTAAATAAATTAAGAGGAAAATGATAAGCAAAATTAAACTACGAAATAAAAGTACTAAAATGATTAAGGTGATCAAGATTATATTAATAATGATTCTAATGATGAATTTTATGATGATGATTATTGTATTGGTCGGGTTGTCGCGTACCCTAATCAAAGATAAATAACCCAGACTAGGCTAACAACAAATTAATGTAATTAGGGAAGTAAGGGGTCGATCTCGGGGAGACGGGAGATACTTGTGAAAAGATATGATTAGAATTTCAACTTGTATGATTGTCACAATGGTTATTACTAATGCTTGTCACTAATTACTAAATAATAACAATGCAATAAAGAAAAGAATCTAGGGAAGTAGGTTCACACATGTAGATTAACATATTGATGAAATTGGATTTAGGATATGCAAATAATTCATTGAGCGTTCGTAAGAATGGTGTGTTCATTACAATCATAGATCAGATGGTCTAGCAGGCTTTTAGTGCGATTTACTAGGTCTTAATCCACTATGTCATGATTTGTCTATTCAATTCTCGTATGTCTACCTTGGAAAAGAATTCCATACTAGTCAAATGATTTTGGCCAAAAATCGATAACTATTGTTACAATCCAAACATGCATAGACACAACGTTTTAAAGGCATAATTTCTTTTATCCAATTATCATCTTTTAATTAATCTAACATGGCTATCCTACACCCTAGAAGGGTGACTACTTATGCATGATTAACAATGAAAAGGAAACTAAGATTATAAAACTAAGAATGATAAACATGATAAAGGAAATACTAAAAGAAAATGAAACTATAATGTAAAGACGAGAATAAAGATTACCGAAAAAGGATGAGCAAAGATTGAAATGGAATAAGAACTTGAATAGGAAATGCAAACCCGGAAACTTGAATTCCAATTACAACTAGAACAACTACAATTGAAGAAAACTTAGAACTAGACTAAACTAAACTAGAGAAAACTAAAACTAAACTAAACTAAGAAAGAAGAAGAACTAAACTAAAGAGAAATGTAAGAAGAGAAGAGATGTTGTGTGAAGAGTTGGATGATATGATATGAGGGGCTAGAGCATCTATTTATAGTATTAGGGTTTCGAGGAGAAGAGGTCGGGCATTAAACACATAGGTCAAAAATAGGATGAAGGAGCCGCAATGCTCGAAGCAGCACACATACCCGATCGGGTACACACTTACCCGATCGGGTAAGTTGTCATCTAGAAGTATTTGACTAACGCTTCATCTTCCTTTGCTTGACTTGACTTCCAACATCCCCCTTGACTTATACAATCGGGTTTGTTGATAGGGTATGATGTAAAGCGATGAATTCTCCCGTCTAATTGATTGATCTTCCGACAACTACGAAACCGTCTTTGCTTCTTCTCTCTTTTGAATTAGTGAACCTTCTTGAAATGCCTTTCACTTGGTCAAGCTTGCATCTTCAAATCGTCGGGTTCTAGGCAAATGCTCGAGAATATAGAAAAAGGGCGTAGAAACGTCACTTTCCCTACAAAACAGGTTAGAACATAGGAATTCACCTAGTAGACGATATTAGCTCATAAAGTGGCTTAACAAAGCACAAATGACATACAAAACCGAGCTAAATTGGGGGTTAAAACCATACAAATATTCACTTATCATGTATGATTAGGCAAAATAAAATATGACATATTAAACGATATTTTGGTTTCAACTAGATTACTTTTATATGGATTTTCTACCAACAATAATATAAAAACAAGACTAATGAGATTATAGTTCATGAACTTAATATGATAATGAAAACAATACAACTAAAATAAATACTATAAAGAGAAACCAATGATGTCGGAGATTGCGTAAATAAAGGATAGAAAATTACCGGGATTGGAGTACAATTATGTAAGAAAGAAAGCAAAGAACAAATATCCAACCCAATATAATGACAAATGCTTATGGAAACACTAGAGAAGTACTTGGAAATTGCTATAAAAATAGTCTAAGATTGCATAAACTATAAACTATAATCTAAAACTTATATGAAAGAAAGATGTAAAATATGTAATGTTGTGTTGTTCTCTTCTAAAATGTGTAGCTAATTGTGTGTCTTTCTCATGAGATGATCCTTGGCTTTTATAGGGCTGCATAACTGATCATCTGCGTCCAAATTCGTACCCTAGACAAAGCAATAAAGCACTCCATTAAGGCTTGGTAGAAGAAGAGCCAAGAAGCGTTCATCAGCAGACATACCCGATCGGGTATGTGGTAAATCCGATCGGGTATGTAACCCTGATGGATTTTCTTTCGTCTCTTCCAATTTCTTCTTTGGGCACGGAATCCTATGCCTTGGTCTTGGTCAATGCAGCACGTAATTGGGCTTGGGCTAGTCTTCCTTTGACTTGGGTTGATGTTTTCCTTTGAGAAACAAAGTCAAAGTCCAAGATGAGTCCACTTGAGGAAGGATGTAGCGGAATCGTAGTCAAATCGTGAAATTGCTATCATCGAGTCCTCGTAAACTTGTATTCTAGTGCCTTTGCTCCATAAAGTAAGAAAATATAGCAAAACCGCTTCATTTCCTATAAAACGAGACAAAGTACGCAAAACAACTAGAATAGCAATATTAACTCGTTAATCACTTAACAAAGTGCATAAATCATATAGAAATCGAGCTAAAACGGGGGATAAATTAGTACAAAATATCGCTTATCAGTATATCTAATTAATTATTTGTATGCATAAATTTACCAAAGAAAGTAAGACACACAAAATAAGTAGGGGTAATAATAAAGTACTGTAAATACATTTCTAAGATACTTCAGTTTTGGCTAACATTGCGCACGTCAATTATTACTGAACACAACCATCGTCATAGCTACCTTATCTCCACCACTTTTAATGCCAAAAATCAGTTGACGCTACGCCAATCACCAACTTTATGCACTCCTGTTCACCAGTGACACCCAAATCAACTCACCATAATTCTCATTTCCCCTTGTCCTTGACACATTTCCAGACCGTTCCGTCGTAACCTCTCACCACGGTCCATAACGACCGTTGCCGACTATCTCAGACCACGACGGAGATGTTTCCAACAACCCGTCATGTCGTTCTCTCTCTCATTACTCAGGCACCCAAATCTCACTTGACAATATTCGACCGTCAACATGTTTTCCGATTCGAAAAGCTCTGAATAGAACATTATGACGATTATTTTTTTGAAAACCTTCATCGTTTTGAGTAGATCTAGGATTAAAATGACAAAGTTCGCAAAATTAAAATAAAAACGAGGAAGCTTGAACCACTAGAGATTAATTAACTCAATGATATTCAAGACTTATATGTCGTCTTCCTCAGAGTAGTGAGCTCGAGTTAATGAGTCAAATAGAGGCGGTGTTCAAGGATGGCGCCGGTGCCGAAGACCAGATGGAGAAAAGAACAAGTAGCAGACTGAGGACAAGAGGCGTCGTCGAAGTTTCCGCGGCTGAGATCAGTAATCCGGCGCCGGTGAACGTAAGCCGCGGTTAGGAATGAGAGAGAAATAAGTTATAGAGGGCAGTTGAGTATTGTCTGCTGTTAGGCATAAGAGAGAAAGAACATTAAATTTCAAAGTTTGGCGCGTGAGTTGCGTGTGCAAGTGAGGAGTCGGGCCATTTAGTTGGTTCGTAGGTTTGCATTGAACTTTTAGTTCGTACAGGATCCTAATTCTATATATATATATATATATATATATATATATATATATATATATATATAGAGAGAGAGAGAGAGAGAGGAAGGATCATGTAAGTCCACTTTCATTTAGTGAGTCCATGAGTCCTCTTAGAGACCCTTGGATTTTAAAGATCAATGGCTGAGATTAAAACAAGAAAATGTCATTAGGATGGTATTTAAATCACTAATACATACTCAATCCAATCTCAATCAAACCCTAATACTTATACCATTTCCTCACCCTTTTTCTCTCATTTTAACCTCCCTCACTCTTTCTCTACCTCCCTTAACTCTTATCAATACTCTCAAATAAAAAACCCAAAAAAAAAACAATCCAAAAACCATCAAAATTCCGGCCACCCTCCGTCCGCCATCAATAACACCTTCTGCCGTCATTCCCTTCCTCTGCCGCCCCCACCACGCACCACCTTCCCCCCACGACACCCCCACCACCTGCCATTTCCGTCCTCCTTCCATCTCAGCCACCACCACGTCCTCCATCTTCCTTTCCGTCCTCCATCTTCCTTTCCGTCCTCCCACTGCCATATCCTCTGCCGCCACCACCTTCCTCCGCCGCCTCTGTCATCCTCCTCTCCGTCCTTTTTTTTAAGATCTTGTTTTTTCTTTTTTCTTTTTTTTTTTAAGATCTTGTTTTTATTTGTTAATGGTGTTTGGTTGAGGTTATATGTATATATATTTTTTAGTATATATATTATTTTTTATAGATATCTTTTGTTTCTTTTCGGATTTATTTTCTTTTCGGATTTATTTTAGATCTCTTTTTCTTTTTTCTAGTCATCATATGTTTTTCTTTGTTATTGGTGGTGATTGAAGTTACACCATTATTTACTAAAGTTACACTATTATTGACTAAAGTGTTCTTTTATTTTATTTTATTTTTACATTCTAGATCTACTATAATTCAGATTTTGAAAATAATAGAAAAAAAACATTTTTTTATTAATTAAATTTCGTTTTTTTTTTTCAAATCTTTTTTTTTTTTTTTTTTTTAGATTTAGATTTTTTAAATATTTCAATATTGGACTGAAGTTACACTATTTTAGACTGAAGTTACACTATTTTGGATTGAAGTTACACTATTTTGTACTGAAGTTACACTAGTATTTTGGACTGAAGTTACACTAGTATTGACTAAAGATAACACGTCTTAAAATTACACTCTTAAGAATTGAAGTTACACTTTTAGGGGCTGAAGTTACAATTTAGGGACTGAAGTTACACTATTAAGAGACTGAAGTTATGCTTGAAGTTGTACAATTATGAACTAAAGTTATATTAGTAAGGACTAAAGTTACCAAAATATGCCTTAAAGTTACATGAACATAAATTAAAATTTTCAAATGACTAAAGTTACTTAAACATGTCTTAAAGTTACATACATATGTCTTAAAATTAAAGTTACACAAATACGGTTTGAAGTTACATATGTAAAGACTGAAGTTACACTCATAAAAGGGTTCAAATCATATAAATTGTCTTAAGTTACAAAAATTAAATTTTGTACCGTCGAAATCACATTTTAGCTTGAAGTTACACAAATAATGGTTGAAGTTACAATCATAAAAGGCTATAATCACATAAAATTGTCTTAAAGTTATATAAATTTAAATTCATATAGTCGTAATTACATTTTAGCTTGAAGTTACACAAATAATGATTGAAGTTACACTCATAAAAAGGCTAAAATCACAAAAACTTATCTTAAATTTACAAAAATTCAAATTTATATAGTCGAAATCACATTTTAGTTTGAAGTTACACAAATAATGGTTGAAGTTACACTCGTAATGACTGAAGTTACACTCATAAAAAGGCTAAAATCATATAAACTTGTGTTGAAGTTTCATATATTCAAATTTATATAGTCGAAATCACATTTTAGTTCGAAGTTACACAAATAGGGGCTGAAGTTACACTCATAAATCTCAGAAACTTAAAAGTGCCCAAAAGTGATTAACTAAAGGCTAGAGAGAGAAAGTTAATTAATTAGTGCATAGGTAAATGATTAGTGTTAAGTGTGTTTTTGTCTTTACAATCTCATCCATCCATCTCGCTCATCCAATGGCTAGGATGAGGACTCATGGACTCAAAAAAAGGGTGGACTCACAAGAACCTATCTTTATATATATATATCTATATAGGGTCAGGATCCGGTGAGAACCACTAACATAATGAGAACCGTGAGAACCCTCACTAAATCTCCACCAAATCTTGTTTCGAAAGTTTTGTTGGATCATTTACCATTAGTTTAGTTTATTCAAGCAAAATACTTGCAGTAACTAAACAAAATTTATTAATTATATTAAAAATATGTACTTAATGTACATAAATTCAATTTGTACACTAAAATTACTCTAAATGCGTGAAAACAAGCACTAGGTGCACGAAAATTGTTACATGCATGAAAACAGTTACTAGGTGCATGAAAATAACGGGCTCTAGATGCATTAAAATGAGCACCATGTGCATGAAAATTGTTAGATGCATGAAACTGACTATTAGATGCATGAAAATTAAGAAATCGTAATTCACCTCAACTTCCGTCAGTAACTTATATTTTTTCGACCAAGATGAATGTTACCTAGCCATAAAATTCTATGTCGAACCCATATATGTTGTTATTTTTAAAAAATAAATTTTGTAAGGCGGAGTTCTCACGGTTCTCATTATCTTAGTGGTTCTCACCGGATCCCAATTTTCTATATATATATATATATATATATATATATATATATATATATATATATATATATATATATATATATAGAGTCAAGATCCGGTGGAAACGACCATTCGGTGGAAAAAGTGGAAACGAACTAACTAAACTAACTTAATGGAATCACGCGTGAGTGTTAGCCGTTTCTTCTCAAAATGAAAACACTGCTCCTTTTAACAACACAAAGCCATTTCTTTTGTCCACCATTACATGCGAATACCACCAGCAGCCACCACCGACACCGACACCGACACCGACACCAACACCGACACCGACAAATACCACGACCACCACCTGATTCCGGTGACTATCATGCCGTAACGTCGCCATCCTTCAACTGTTATGGTGCAAACGATCTTTGACGTCATCGATCCCTTCCACCCATCCATTTACAGATCTCCATCTACAACCACCCCACTGCACCACCGACGACTATTCCTCTATTTCGCAGCTACCACGGCGTCTCGCTAACACCACCTTCGTAATTTCGATCAAAGATTACTGTAGCCATGATTGTGGTGGTTGTGGTACGGACGACGATGTTAATTAAGGCGAAGCAGAGAAAGAAAGGGAATAAAGTAGGGACGGTGACGACGAGATTATCGACGGAGCTCCGGCGACCGTACATTAGGGACGGAAAGAAAGCTCGTTTTGTAATGAAAATAAAGTAATAAAGAAATTCGCAAACACTGATTTATGGGTTGAGATTGGGTCTGTTTGGGTAGGTTATGGCACTGATTTGGGGATTTTTAAATTTGGGGTTGTTATTATATACGTGTATTTAGGTAGTATATTTGTGTATCTAGAATAATATTTTGTGTAACTAGAATAATATTAAATGTACCTATATAATTCGTATTTCAGTATACCTGCAATAGTTTGAAATGTGTCTGAGATTTGGTAAAAAAATGTACCTAGAATAGAAAAAAGTGTACCTACGACCTTAAAAAATGTACATAGAAATCTGGTAAAAGTGTGTACCTACAGTAGAAAAAAGTGTATATAGAATTCTCGTAAAATGCGTACCTACGATAATAAAAAGCGTATGTGAGATTTGTTAAAGATAAAAAAAATGGTGTATCTATCATATATATCAATGTACATATAGGTCGTTTCCACTTTTTCCACCGAGTGGTCGTTTCCACCGGATCCTAAATCTATATATATATATATATATATATATATATATATATATATATATATATATATATATATATATAGAGAGAAAGGTTCAAATGAGTCCTTCATATATTTTGAGTCCCTAAGTCCTCTTATGAGCCCTTAGATCTTTCAAGTTGGGTGGTTGAGATTAAAAGCAAAAAGTAACCATTACACTAATTCTTTACTTATACACTAATTAATTATCTTTCTCTCTCTAGCTTAAAGTTGATGACATTTTAGCATTTTTAGGGTTTAACTTTTGTTTTCAAGGGTAACTTTTGTTTTTTTACGAGTGTGCAGTTTCACAAGTGTAACTTGATCTTTTACGAGTGTAACTTTAATCCAAAAAAGTGTAACCTTGTACTAAAAAATGATTTTACGACAAGATTTTGACATTTTACGTATTTTCAGAGTGTAACTTTGGCCTTTTACAAGTGTAACTTTAATTCAAAAAAGTGTAACCTTTTACTAAAAAAATGATTTTACGACAAGATTTTGACTTTTTACGTATTTTCAGAGTGTAACTTTAGCCTTTTACAAGTGTAACTTTAATTCAAAAAAGTGTAACCTTTTACTAAAAAATGATTTTACGACAAGACTTTTGTTTTTTACAAGTATGCGGTTTTACAAGTGTAACTTTGATTTTTTACGAGTGTAACTTTAATACAAAATAGTGTTACTTTATGCTAAAAAATGATTTTAAGACACGGTTTTGACATTTTTCGTATTTTTAGAGTGTAACTTTACACTTTCACAAGTGTAACTTTAATCCAAAATAATGTATTTTTATACTGAAAAGTGATTTTACGACAATTTCTTGATATTTTCCATATTTTTAAAGTGTAACTTTAGCGTTTTACAAGTGTAACTTTAATCCAAAATAATGTACTTTTATACTAAAAAGTGATTTTAAGACAAGTTCTCGACATTTTCCATATTTTTATAGTGTAACTTTAAGTTTTTTTACAAGTGTAATTTTATTTTTGAATTATATGGCATCTTATTTTTGAATTTTAAAATTTTAACTAATTTAAAGTGTAACTCTGACCTTTTCAGAATGTAACTTTGTTATATAGAGAGTGTAACTTTAGTCCTTTATAGTCTTTTCAGAAAGTAACTTTAATATATTGAGAGTGTAACTTTAGTCATATAAAGTGTAACTTTAGTCATATAAAGTGTAACTTTTACCCATTGATAGTGTATATTTAGTCCACTTAGAGTATAACTTTAACCCACTTTGAATGTAACATCAATCATTTGAGAGTGTAACTTCAATCCATCAACAACCTCCGTCTTAATAGGATTATTTTTTTAAAAATTTAGTTCTTATTTATTAGATCTAAAATTAAAATCAACTAAATAAGTAAAAAAAAAAATATATGTAAAACTTTGTTTATTGATTTTTTGAAAGTAATGGTACTTTTTAGTAAATCTAAAAATGGAGGAAAAAAAAAGTAACAATAAATCTGTAATCTATTTTGAGAGTGTAACTTTAGTTCGTTGAATGTGTAACTTTAGTTCGTTGAATGTGTAATTTCAGTCTACTAAAAACCTCCGTCGTCGTCACTCATAACACGAAATAAACACCACAAATATTTTTGTCAGAAATCTATTTTTATTTTGTAGATCTAAAATTGGCGAAAAAACAAAAAAAAATAAAGGAAAATAAAAGAGTTGATCTAAAAGTAATAAAATTAAAAGGAAAAAAAGGAATGAAAAGGAATTACTAGTAGATCTAAAAAAAAGGAAACAAAAAAAAGAGAGAAAGAGAAGAAGACGGAGAGAGGGAGAGGAGAGATGAGGGAAAGGAAAGACGAAGGGAAGGCGGTGGCGCGTCGGGTGGACCACGACAGAGAGGAGCGTTGGTGGTGACTGGTGGCCGGAGTGGAAGAGGCAGAGGAGCCGGCATGGAGTAGATCTAGGTTTGTTTTTTTGTTTTTTGTTTTTTTGTGGTGGAGTAGGTGGTTGAGTGGTGGTGTGGTCGTGGGTCTCGTGGCTCGGTGGTCGGCGCTGCGAGAAGGAAGAGGGGGAAGGCAGAGGAGGGTGGTGGTGGGTTGTGGGGGTAGAGGGTGGAGGGTGGGGTGGTAGATCTTGTTTTTTGTGGGTTTTTTTTCCAGTTTTTTTATGGTATTGGTGGTGGACGGCAGTGGCCAGCGATGGACGGAGGTGGACGGCGGTTGACGGCGGTGGACGGCGGTGGACGGCGGTGGCCAGCAGTGGACGTCGGTGGCCAGCAGTGGACGTCGGTGGCCAGCAGTGGCCGACGGAGTAGAGGAAGAGAGAAAGTGAGGGAAGAATTTAAAGAGAGGAGAATTGGGATTTTTAGAGAGAAGGAGGAGGGAGTTTTAGAGAGAAGTAGAAAGTGTTTTGAATGAATGAATTATGTGGGAAGTGAGTGAGATAGAGGGATGTATTAGTGGATTAATTAGTGTGGTAGTGAGAGAGTGGGGTTAAACACCTCTTTAATGACATTTTTTGTGTTTTAATCTAAGCCATCCATCTTCAAGATCCAAGGGCCTCTAAGAGGACTCATGGACTCACTCTTTTGGGGTGGACTCATTTGATCTCATTACTATATATATATATATATATATATATATATATATATAGAGCAAAGATCAATTGAGTCCACCCCATTCCTTAGAGTCCTTGAGTCCTATTTTGGACCATTGGATGAAGGAGGATAGGTGGCTGAGATTGATCCTCCAAAAGGGTGATTAATATCACTCTCTCTCTACACTTAATTAATTAACCACTAATCTATACTAATTCAATATATAACCTTTTCCACACAATTACTTCTCTCTCATCCCACACAATATCATTCTCACCACACAATCAAACTTCTCTCTAAAAAAAACTCTCCATTTTCTCTCATTTTTCCACCAACCAACATCACCACCAAATAAAACCTAAACCAAATGAAAACCCACAATCACCCTCCGCCGCCGCCCTGCCACCACCGTCCTCCGCCGCATGCTCCCCTCCGCCTCCCTCTTTCTGCCACCACCCTCCTCCACCCCACCTAACACTAGCCGACACAAACCCCACCCCGACCCGGATCTGCCGCCTCCCAACCGCCCCCTTGTCTGCCGCCTCCCACCACCACACCACACCAACGTCCCTACGACGTCCTCCGCCGCATGCTCCCCTCCGCCTCCCTCTTTCTGCCACCACCCTCCTCCACCCCACCTAACACTAGCCGACACAATCCCCACCCCGACCCGGATCTGCCGCCTCCCACCGCCCCCTTGTCTGCCGCCTCCCACCACCACACCACACCAACGCCCCTACGTCCTCCTTCCTCCTTCCTCTTCTCTCCGACCACCGTCTTCTTCCTCCTGCCGCCAATCCGCCGCCAGTCCGCAGTCCTCCCTCCTCTCCTTCATCTTCTTCTCCTCCCTCTTCTCATTTGTTTTTCATTTTATTTTTTTCAGATCTAGTCTTTTTTTGTTCTCATTACTCTCTTCTATTTTTTATTATTTATTCCTTTTTCTAATTTCTTTTCGTCTTTTTAGATCTAATTTGTCTTTGTGGTGTGTCTTCTTGTTTTTCAGATCTGGATATGAATTTGTGTTTGTGTATGTTTTTTTTTTTTCAAATCTGGAAAGGGTGTCCATTAGGGATGAATGATTTTTTTTTCAAATTTGAGTATGATTTGATTTTGTGTGTTTTTTTTTATTCTAGATCTGAAAAAGGGTTTCAAGTAATAATGATTTCTATTAAAGTAACACAAATTTTCTATTAAAGTAACACAAATTCTCTATTAAAGTTACACATTTTATTTTATTAAAGTTACATATATCGTATATTAAAGTTACACATTTTATTTATTAAAGTCACATATATCGTCTCTTAAAGTTACACATTTTATTTATTAAAGTTACACATTTTATTTATTAAAGTCACATATATCGTCTATTAAAGTTACACATTTTATTTATTAAAGTCACATATATCATCTATTAAAGTAACACACTGTATTTATTAAAGTAACATAAAATGACCTTAAAAGTTATACTTGTTGATGTCAGATCTGTTTCTTATTTTAGTTTTTACTCTTGTTTTCATTTTTTTTTCCTAGATCTATTTTTTTGTGAGTGTGGGTTGGTTTGTGGTGGTCGGATTACAGTTACACTCATAGAGGACTACAGTTACACTCATAAAGTATTACAGTTACACTTATAAAGTATTACAGTTACACTCTTAGAGGATTACAGTTACACTCATAAAGGACTACAGTTACACTTATAAAGGACTACAGTTACACTTATAAAGGACTACAGTTACACTTATAAAGGACTACAGTTACACTTATAAAGGATTACAGTTACACTCATAAAGGACTACAGTTACACTCATAGATGACTAAAGTTACATTCATAAATTTGTAGTAAATTACATAAATTCAACATGTAATAAAATTCAAAAAATTCCACTCAAAATGACCAAAAATAACTAAAGTTACACTCGTAAAATATTAAAGTTACACTCGTAAATCATCAAAGTTACACTTGTAAAATGTTAAAATTATATAAATTCAAATTTTTATATACAAAACCGTCTCAAAAAAATTAAAGTTAGACTCGAAAATCAGCAAAGTTACACTCGTAGAATGTTAAAATTATATATATTCAAATTATTATAGAGAAAACCGTCTTCAAAATTTAAAGTTACGCTCGAAAAATTAAAGTTACACTCGAAAAGCATCAAAGTTACACTCGTAAGGTGTTAAAATTGCTTAAATTCAAATTTTTACATACAAACCGCCTTAAAAAGTTAAAGTTACACTCTAAAACATTAGAGTTACACTCGCAAGCATCAAAGTTACACTCATAAATCTCAGCAGCTCAAAAGTGCTCAAAAGTGCTTAAAAGTGTTTAAAAAATGATTAATGTAAGTTAGAGAGAGAAAGTTAATTAATTAGTGCATAAGTAATTAATTAGTGATAAGTGTATTTTTTAATCTCCCAAATCTCAGCCATCCATCTCCCTCATCCAATGGCTAGGATGAGGACTCAAGGACTCTAAGAATATGGTGGACTCAATTGAACTAAGCTCTCTATATATATATATATATATATATATATATATATATATATATATATATATATATATATATATATATAGAGCTTAGTTCAATTGAGTCCACCATATTCTTAGAGTCCTTGAGTCCTCATCCTAGCCATGGGATGAGGGAGATGGATGGCTGAGATTTGGGAGATTAAAAAATACACTTATCACTAATTAATTATCTATGCACTAATTAATTAACTTTCTCTCTCTAGCTTTTAATTAATCACTTTTTAAACACTTTTAAGCACTTTTGAGCACTTTTTAGCTGCTGAGATTTATGAGTGTAACTTTGATGCTTGCGAGTGTAACTCTAATGTTTTAGAGTGTAACTTTAACTTTTTAAGGCGGGTTGTATGTAAAAATTTGAATTTAAACAATTTTAACACCTTACGAGTGTAACTTTGATGCTTTTCGAGTGTAACTTTAATATTTTCAAGCGTAACTTTAAATTTTGAAGACGGTTTTGTAAATAATACTTTGAATATATTTAATTTTAACATTCTACGAGTGTAACTTTGCTGATTTTCGAGTGTAACTTTAATATTTTAAGACGGTTTTGTATAAAAATTTGAATTTATATAATTTTGACATTTTACGAGTGTAACTTTGATGATTTTCGATTTATTACTTTTTAATATTTTTTTAAGACGATATATTACTTATAAATTTAAATTTATATAATTTTTTACATTTTACGAGTGTAATTGTAACAGTTTAGGAGTGTAACTTTAATTTTTTTAAGAAGGTTTTGTATATAAAAATTTGAATTTATATAAATTTAACATTTTACAAGTGTTACTTTAATGATTTAAGAGTGTAACTCTAATATTTTAGGAGTGTAACTTTAGTAAATTTAGGTCATTTTGAGTGAAGTTTTTTTAATTTTATTACATGTTGAATTTATATAATTTACTACAAATTTATGAGTGTAACTTTAGTTCTTTATGAGTGTAACTGTAGTCCTTTATGAGGGTAACTGTAGTCCTCTATGAATGTTATTGTAGTACTTTATGAGTGTAACTGTAACCTGACCACCACAAACCAACGATCACCGTCTTCTACCACCAACCCACACCCATAAAAATGTAAATCTGATGAAGAAAAAAACAAAAATATGAAAACCAGATCATTTGACTAGTGTAACTTTAATAGTGTACGAGTGTAACTTTAATAGAGAACGAGTGTAACTTTTAAAAAAAAAATAGATCTGAAACCATCATAATAACAAGTCGAGATTTTTAAGACAAGATCTAAAAAGAAACAAATATGAAAACAAGATTAAAAACAAAAAGAACAGATCTAACTCCATCTAACGTTTAAGGTCATTTGTATTATTTTAATAAATAATGTGTGTAACTTTAATATAAGATATATGTGACTAATAAATAAAATATGTAACTTTAATAGAAAATTTGTGTTACTTTAAAAGACAATATGTGTGACTTTAATAAATAAGGCGTGTAACTTTAATACAGAATTTGTGTTACTTTAATAGATAATATGTGTGACTTTAACAGAGAAAATGTGTTACTTTAATAGATAATATGTGTGACTTTAACAGAGAAAATGTGTTACTGTAATAGATAATATGTGTGACTTTAACAAAGAAAATGTGTTACTTTGATAGACGTCATTGACATTTGACACATTTTTTCAAAACTGAAAAAAAAAAACACATAATGGAAGAAAAAAAAGAACCAACAATAATAACAAGATCTAAAGAAATAAAGAAAAAAACAATAAAACAAAGAAAGAAAGAACCCACCCTCACCAGCCCCACCCCACCCCACCCCACCCCATCACCACCAAACCCACCATCACCACCAAACCACCCCATCACCAACAAATCTGAACTACAACACCCTACACCACCCGAACAACAACACCCATCCACAACAACACTCATCCACAACAATAGCGTGTCCAAATCTGAAAGAAAAAAAAAAAAGAGAACGGAGATGGAGGAGGTGTCAGCCGCGACAGACGAGAGCTAAAAGGAGGAGGGACGTCGCAGGGGAGGGTAGTGGTATGGGGGTTGGCAGATCTGGGTGCGCGGGGGGTGAGGTGGGGTTGTAGTGCGGCGGTTTAGGGTAGTGGTGGTGGAGCTGTTTAGGGTAGCATCTTCTCCATAATCTCTCTTTTTTTTTTACAGATATGAGAAAGAGGAGTGTAGAGGGTCGGTGGCTTAGGTTGAGGGGATGCAGGCGGAGCCGGAGGTGGGAGAACATCGAGTAATTATTGTGGTGTGGTGGGTGTGTGTCGGTTTTGGTGGTGGTTGGGTGGTGGTGCTTGGGTTAAATGGAGGATGAGTATTATTGTGGGATTTTAAATTTATTAGGGTTTTAGAGAGATGAGGGGATGAAAATTGTGTGAGATGAGAGAGAAGTGATTGTGAGGAAAAGCTTATATATTGAATTAGGGTAGATTAATGATTAATTAGTGAAAGCTAGTGAGAGAGTGATGTTAATCTCATTTTGGGAGCACCAATCTCAGCCATCCAATCTTCCCCATCCAATGGCTCTAAAGAGGACTCAAGGACTCTAAGGGGAAGGGTGGACTCAATTGATCTTTCCTCTATATATATATATATATATATATATATATATATATATATATATATATATATAGAAGCAACAGCAATTCATACTTACAATTTGCTCTAATGACTTCTACAAATTAAAGTTCCCTATCTGCTTCCAAAATAATCTAAGTTTCATTTATTCTTTCTTACAATAATGTTCAAGGACGTATATGCCCCACAAGTCCCTTACCTCGTCTATATGGTGCTTTTTGTACTCAGGGACATGTGGCGTGCCGATTGCATACTGCGGATAAAATAAATAAAAGACATCGAGTAGGGTAACAACAGTATAGGCATACATAGCAACATCGATCATATATAGCAGCAAAGATATCAACTCTAATGAAAAAAAGTAAATAATAGCTACATTAAACTACTAACTCTTTCTGGAATGATGATATATCTTCGCCTAATAATCTCCAACATGAAACGACAAACGTAGTATCCACATTGTATGCTATCCGGCTGTTTAGGGACCTATTATTACATAATAAACGAAGAGACGAGAAGGCAATTACCAATTAGTTTAATGCGTAATAAAAAAAGACAGATGTATATGCGTAATTAGTTTAATGCACTTAATTATTAAGGTATTGTATTTGCGCGTACGTACCCCTGTTATCGTAATAAAAGTAGGGCCATCATCAGAATCTTCCGTCGGTTGATCGTCGTTTGCTCTTTTCTTCTCAAAGGCCCTTTAAAAAAAGGAAAGAGGCTGAAAGTCACATAAACTTACTTAATAATAATAAATGAAACTTAATATTATGTGCCAAATCATCAGTATTATAAACTTACTTAATAATCATCTTCTTAAAGGTCTCGGATGATTGTTTATGCAAATAGTCCAACCAAAATACTTTCTTCTTGGCGGATTGATCGCTGCTAACACCCAATGTCTCCTAGATCGAGAGACACATCATTATTAACAAGCACAACATGCATCATAACCAAACATATAAAAATGCAATTGTATTTGGAATCGTAATATTAATTATATATTACCCGACTTCAGTATAAGGGGCAAGAATGAGCTTATTGTTTTTCGCCAATTCCGCAGCAATATAATCTATACGTTCTTCATACGAAATCATCCCGATATGCATAGATAAAATATTTGGGCACAGGAATCCGTATAGAGCAAGTGGATTCTTGGTCTCGGGGATCACAACCGATTTCAAGTACCTACATGACGGTTTTAATTCCGATATTAAAAACACTATATCTTAGTCAGAATATTAGAATATTGCATGATTTAATTTATTAAGAAATTTACTTCATCCAAACATATAGGTGTTGGACATCAATCTCGTTAAGGCAGCCCAAATGGCTAGAATTTCCCAATCCAGCATTGCTTGACGTTCTACCCCTACAATATCATCCTCGAGCGGAATAATTATTACTTGCTCGCTTGCTATGCGTCTCCCAGCGTCCTTATAAAGGTCCAGCATCGTCATCGTTCGTACTTTTTCCATGTAAACGTTCCCGTCATATTTAGTACGGGATAAACTCCTGACCTCTTTCAGCTCGGGGAAATGATGCGGTTCTCCTTTTGTGCTACCTGTCACAACCTACATATGGGTAACTAAATTAAGTTGCTCTTTCAATGATGAGGCAATAGTAGAACTTAAAATATAAAGAGAGTTAATTAAATACCTCATCAAGTTGTTGTTTTGACGAGGTAGTAGAAAGATTGTCTATCGAGTTAGACTTATCCATGTTTTTTGTTACCTACAAAACAAAAATATAACATATAAATTTCACTATTTATGAAGGTGATGAACAAAGACAAAAGGCTGGTTAAATTAGATTTATTTTTCTAACCCCGACTACATTCTGTTGAATTTTACGATCACGAGCCAGGAAAATGTGGCTATTAGGCCATTGGACAAAACAGTAAACCGCATCTGCCAGAATTTGAAGGTCGTCACGGACTGGGACGGGCAGTTTACGGGTTTCACAGCCCTTCGCGACTTGCGCTATCTCCACTTTTGCATGATTCGGCAAGAGTGGTACGCCATGAACCAAGATGGTTTCCGCTGAGTCATTGGGCTTTGGGTATATGAAACCCCGGGCAACACGAACCACATCCTCGGATGAAGGGTCGGTGAGAAGAAGTACCCGCTTTTTTTTGGCCTGAAGAATACACATTATTTACTAAATACCAAAATATAATAGATATCATAAATGATCTATATTGAGTATATAATGTAAAGTTAGTTACAAGTATTTATTGTTGGTGGGTAGGCTATTATACTTGAATATGTCCAGACCAGATATTTCATATGCAGTACATCATCTCAGCCAATTTCTAAGACAGCCTAGGGTACCTCATTTGAATGCTGGCCTACATGTCATCAAATATTTGAAGGGTACTATAAATACAGGGTTGTTCTACAGTGCAGAGTCTGATTTAGCACTGACAGCATATACTGATTATATTTCTCTCAACCCCGTGTTCCATGAGAGAACCAAACACTTAAGTATAGACTGTCACTTTGTGCGTGATAAGCAACATCAAGGGTTTTTGAAAACTCAGCATGTTCTCTCTAGTATTCTTATGATCTAAACCTCTTCTTATATCATCTTCATACTAACTTCTTATAATCTACATACCTCATTATTGTTGTGACAACCCTCGCGAATGCGGAAATATAAAACATACAAGCATGTGAAATAATATGCGGAAATACGGTATTTTAAAAACTTTTATACATGCAAGATAGATAAAACGAGGAGTGTAAAAATATTACAAACTAAGTACGAAATACAACAAAGAGAC